>JACJUY010008234.1:2940-22880 GCA_014220935.1 Platorchestia sp. MABIK | reverse complement strand
GACATTGTGCTTCACGACATTGTGCTTCACGACATTGTGCTTCACGACATTGTGCTTCACGACATTGTGCTTCACGACATTGTGCTTCACGACATTGTGCTTTACGACATGGTGCTTTACGACATTGGGCTTTACGACATTGTGCTTTACGACATTGTGCTTTATGACATAGTGCTTTATGACATTAGGCTTTATGACATTAGGCTTTACGACATTGTGCTTTACGACAATCTTGCTCATTAGCTTTATATTTTTTATGCTTTCTATCTGGTGTTACGCACTGCTTATGAAATGTAAACAATTTTTCGATAAACGTTATACAGGCTTGTGTTCGACCGGTGTAGTACGTCAAGTCTTGTACGTACGTGTTATACTCTTCTTAATCAACATCTATAGGAATTAGCGCTCCCAAGGGGAAGAAGTGAGGTCCTGATTTGTAGGCTAAGAAGGCCTTTCTTTCTGTTGAAATAGAATTGTTTTTTTTTGCTACGGGTCATCCTTTCTCGGTTCACTGCACTGCTTTTTTTCATCACCTCTTGCTATTTTCGATTTTAATTTTATTTGATAAGTTTCCTTTGATCTTGCTGTTCCCATACACCAAGTGTGGGGGACACACCTTGTGCATAGAATCCCCGTTTCCTTAACTGCATTTTATGTGGTGCTTTCCTCCTACTCCTCTTGGGAACTACATTTTTTTTTGGTTAGCAAGGCGTAAGCTAATAAATGATCTAATCTCATGCTCATTAATGTTGTACTTGAAATTTTATACATGAACAATATGAACAATTTTACAAAGGATATGGTACCTTCTACAGAGGAAATGGTACCTCATACGAAGGGGATGGTACCAACAATATCATTGTTCTACATCAAATGACCCTGCGTAGCTAAAGCATAATTTAGGCATCTGTAACTTGCAAGTGCAACTAAGATCTTGCTAGGTCTGTGTAATGGGGGCAGTGAAAAGGATAGGGTCTAATGGATATACATTAGGTTGTATTTTGTACTTTAATAAAATACTGGCGTGAACATCCCTGTCTTCTTACTACCCTTCATTTCGCAAAAACAATTTTTTTGTTTAAAAATGAAAATTTTTTTGAGTGAGTAAACGTTCAGAAATTTGTTGTCAAGTGAAAGCTTTGAAAACTTTTTGTGTAATGAAAAATGAGTAATTTTTCCATAAACTGAACGATTCAGAAACTTTTTTATGTCAAAGATTCAGAGTCTTTGTAATGTCAAAGATTAAAAAATGTTATGTCAAAGATTCGATTTTTTTACAAGTGGAATATTAAAATATTTTCAAGTCAGTAAAAGTTACAAATTTTTTTGTAATTTTAGATATTCAAATTTTTTCCATAGTGAAAAATTCAGGCTCTAGAATAACCCTGGACAATTCACAGAAAATAACGATCTCTTTTCTTAGTGTGGTAATCAATCCAAGTCTAGAAATGAAATAACCGTAACAAGTGGGATATACTTCAAAGTCAAACATCGTAGGATAATTTATATCCCTTGCATTCATTAAAGAAATACCAAATTACTGACTTGTGTGTATTTTTTGTGTGTACTCGATGACAGTTTGTGAACTACGAAATTTCTTACACACCTCAATAAACGTACTGGACCAGTGACGGAAGTTGAATGTACGTCTACTGCTACCCTAGTGATAGACTGCTACCCTGATGGTAGACTGCTACCCTGGTGCTAGCTAGTACAGTGATGAGGTTCTTGCACAGATTAGTCACCTGCTGATCCAATGCTTTGGTACATGTTAAAGTACTTATGGTACAGCACTAGACTGCAGTGTCAACAGATAGTGTGCTGAGGCTCAGGTCTGTACGGCAACATTTCCTGCAAGTGTAATTCGGCAGTACTGGGTCTTGTTGAGACACTGTATTAAAATATAATTTTTTAATCACCAGTATGTTGCATTCCAGTATGTAACATATTAGTGTCTTTTTTTTACCGGTATGTTACATGCCAGTATGTTACAGTCCATTATGATGCATGTTAGTATGTTATTTACTAGTATGTTACCGACCAATATGTTATATACAAGTATGCCATAAACAAGTGTGTTATATAACAGTGTGTTCCATTTCAAACTACATCTACCAGTACAATTTAAAATAAAATCTTTATATCACAGTTTTAGATCAGTTTTATACGAGAGATTGTTGCTTAGCGCCGTATCTATTGTTGGTATTGTACAGTACTGTACTGTCAATACAGTACCGACTTTAGTACACCGGTACTGTATTGACTACTGTAGCTGTATTGACTACCTCTGAAGCTGTATTGACTACCTCTGTAGCTGTATTGACTACCTCTGTAGCTGTATTGACTACCTCTGTAGCTGTATTGACTACCTCTGAAGCTATTGACTACCTCTGTAGCTGTATTGACTAACTCTGTAGCTGTATTGACTACCTCTGTAGCTGTATTGACTACCTCTGTAGCTGTATTGACTACCTCTGTAGCTGTATTGACTACCTCTGTAGCTGTATTGACTACCTCTGTTGCTGTATTGACTACCTCTGTTGCTGTATTGACTACCTCTGTTGCTGTATTGACTACCTCTGTTGCTGTATTGACTACCTCTGTAGCTGTGTTGACTACCTCTGTAGCTGTGTTGACTACCTCTGTAGCTGTGTTGACTACCTCTGTAGCTGTGTTGACTACCTCTGTAGCTGTGTTGACTACCTCTGTAGCTGTATTGACTACCTCTGTAGCTGTGTTGACTACCTCTGTAGCTGTGTTGACTACCTCTGTAGCTGTGTTGACTACCTCTGTAGCTGTATTCAATACCGGTATTTGTATTATTTAAATAAATGCCATTATAACTTCTAATTTTCTTGGTACGTAGGTATACAATGAAAATCGTAAAAACGCAGAATTTCTGCCATTTTGTTTTCGGCCGACGTGAACGTGATATATTGTTCTTCTTGCGTGCTCGCTGCAGATTTTATGCTATGAGAAAAAATTTAAAAATTCTTTGTGGTTCATTTTCAGGCGGTTGCTTCGCTTCCGCATCTGTGAAATTGATGGCTAGCTTTGTCGAATATTTATCGTAGCGATAATTATCGTAGTTTATTGTAAAGTTCCCGTAAATGTTCAGAATTTTGATCGTAGTTCATCGTAAAGTTATCATTGATGTTCGTCATTTTGATCATAGTTCATCGTAAAGTTATCATTAATGTTCGTAATTTTGACTTCAATTCATCGTGAATTTACCGTAAATGATCATTCTTTATAGTAAAGTTATTGTAAACTTGTTGAACTCGTGATCGTAGTTTGTTAATTGTTGTTAATCGCAAAATTGTCAAAAAAATTTCAAAACTCGCAGATTGTGTCCTCAATGACCGATATTTAGTTGATGTTGCTTGACATCAATGACATCTAATACACGCACACACACATCCACACATACCAAACCTGCACACACGCCAGACCTACGCCTTGCAACGCACGTGTGTGGAAGATACTTCATGCATGTACGAGTTATTTCATCAGCGATTGTACGATGATTTGCGATACCGCAGTCGATAGTTCTGCGATAATACACAACAGGTTCCAACTTGATCAAGGCTGTGCCAATTGGAGGTACCACCTGTTTCGGTACCGAATATTTTCATTACCATTTTGTAATAAGATACCATCCACATGCCAACTGTTTTAGAGTCCTATCTGTTTTTATGCGTCGTCTGTTATTAAGTAGAGATGGTATTTTATCTATTTTTAGAGACACCTGTTTGACTTCAACTTTTTTTTACAACCACCTGCTTTAACTTACCACCTGTTGTCAACCACCTGTTACCTGCTAAATAACAGTACCTACAACAACACCGAGCGTTAATGATGCAACAAAAATACAAATTTCATCAGTTTTATTATTGGTAACAGTCACGGAAATTATTATAGGCTTCGGCTGGTAGGAATCGTGAAGGACAGATCAGTTAATAATGAAGGTTATTTTTGTACAAGGTTACATTTAAATTTATGTATTTGTTATCTTCGAATCTACGCATTTTGTTTTCCTCAAATTTATCGTGCGTGTGTTTTCGTTAAATTCCTGCATTTAATAACTTTAAATGTTTTAATTTGTTGTCACTTAATTCTTAGATATGTTGTCTATGAAATTCAAACATTTGTTATCGTTTAATTCCGACGCTTGTTGTCCTTCAATTCTTACATATATTTTCTATGAATTCCTACATTTGTTCCATTTCAATTCAAGCGTTCGAATTTCTGAATATTTATTTTTGATTTTTTTAAAGTTTGGTATTTTCACATTTGCCATATTTACAAAAGAGACATTTATGAATAGAAAATGAGTATTAATTGTTTAACTCATACAAAAGGTATTTATTACATTTCCTCTAAATACAATAAAATTTACAACGAGCAATAGCTTCTGATAACGAATTTAATAAACGGTTGAATTTTGCTCATAGCACAAACCATATCTATTCAATATATTTTATTTTCAAAACCCACTAAGAAACATTAATATTTGCCTAAAAATTCAACAAACTTATATATTAATTATTTTTCGTTCACTCAAACTTATTTCTGTAATTACAATAAAGTTATTTAAGACCTTGACTGCGACGTGAGCCACCGGTGGTACACGGAGGGAATTTTCATAATGCTGCTGACCGACCAGCACTCACAAACTCAATTTCCATAAGTACTTATTGGAAACTAAATGAAGTCAGGATCCAGTTAAAGTTTGCCAATTTCCCCATTACTTGCTACAATTGAGTTTAAATCTGAGTGGAATATTAAACTTCAGTTTTACCTTCAGCAGTCAAAGTGTCATTACGGTGACCGCAACGGGTCACGCTGAAGTTTAATATTCAATTCGGCAGTTTTAAAAATACTAAACATTAACTTGGTTCATTAAATACCATTAATTTTAAAAGATTGTCCAAATTTTTTAAACGACCCATCGATGTGTCGTAGTGCAGTCAAAAAGTTGAAAGAGTCGATGTGTGGGAGAAAGCTGCATCGATTTGCTACGCGCGATTGTGCATTTTTTCCCTCCCCCACTAGTGAGTGGGCTCTGTACACTTGCTCGAGCAATTAGGCCTTTGTCTTCAGTGTTTTCGCGTGTAGAATTTTAGCAAATGCGAACATTTTGGGCTAGTTTGTAATTTTTAAATAACTTTGATAACTTTGGTGAAAAATTTAAATTATGGGCGAGTTTTAAAATTTTGGGTGAAATTTTCAATGCTAAATAATGCGTTTGCATTCTGGCCATGAATGTGAATTTTAGTTACATGTGAGATTTCGCCGAAAGTTTAGAATTTATAATCGAATTCAAGAACTTTGTCTAAATTTCTTGTTTTAGCGAGGAAGACGCTAACTGGCGACGTGGCTTCGAAGTTTCGTCATCAAAGGTTTCCCATTTTGGCTACAATTTTGCCATAATGTTCAGCAGGCGAGGCTCGACATATTGATGATGCCTCGAAGAGGATAAGTATAACTTATTCATCAGTGACTTTTTATCAATCAGACAACTATACCAATCCTGTCAGCATACCACACTTGACAATCATACCAGACCGAGCCTGTTTGCAATAACATCAATCAACAACGCCACCCAATAACATTAAGCAAAAACACTAATAACATCAATCAACAACGCAAGTCAATAACATTAACCCATGACAGCAACAACCAATACCATCAACCTAGAACATTAACCAGTAACATAAACCAATAACATTAACCTAGAACATAAACCAATAACATAAACCAATAACATAAACCAATAACATAAACCAATAACATAAACCAATAACATAAACCAATAACATAAACCAATAACATAAACCAATAACATAAACCAATAACATAAACCAATAACATTAACCAATAACATAAACCAATAACATAAACCAATAACATAAACCAATAACATTAACCAATAACATAAACCAATAACATTAACCTAGAATGTAAACGAATGACATCCACCCATACCAGCAACCGATTCCATAAGCCTAGAACATCAACCAAAAACACTAACCAATAACAGCAATCAATGCTGTAACATTAACCAATGACAAACCTGTAACAGCGCCTAATAACATTAACCTAGAACACTAACCAATAACACTAACCAATAACAGCAACCAGAAACATCAAAACCATTCACCAAAAGCACTAATTACCGTAAGGACCGAGGCATTTTCATATTAGGCACACGCCTTATTCCCTCCTAATAATATTAGGCTCACGCCTTATTTCCTCCAAATAATATTAGGCTCACGCCTTATTTCCTCCAAATAATATTAGGCACACGCCTTATTCCCTCCTAATAATATTAGGCTCACGCCTAATTTCCTCCAAATAATATTGGGCTTACGCCTCATTTCCTCCAAATAATATTAGGCACACGCCTTATTCCCTCCTAATAATATTAGGCTCACGCCTAATTTCCTCCAAATAATATTAGGCACACGCCTTATTCCCTCCTAATAATATTAGGCTCACGCCTTATTTCCTCCAAATAATATTAGGCTCACGCCTTATTTCCTCCAAATAATATTAGGCACACGCCTTATTCCCTCCTATTAATATTAGGCTCACGCCTAATTTCCTCCAAATAATATTGGGCTTACGCCTCATTTCCTCCAAATAATATTAGGCACACGCCTTATTCCCTCCTAATAATATTAGGCTCACGCCTAATTTCCTCCAAATAATATTGGGCTTACGCCTCATTTCCTCCAAATAATATTCGGCTCACGCCTCATTTCCTCCAAATAATATTAGGGTTACGCCTTATTTCCTCCCAATAATATTAGGCTCACGCCTCATTTCCTCCAAATAATATTAGGCTTACGCCTGATTCCTTCAAAGAATATTAGGGTTAAGTCCTATTTTACTCCAAGATAATATTATGCACACGCTATTTTACTTCAAGTTATTACCAACCTTACGCCGCACTTTACGCCAATATATATTCAGGGTTATCCATCTATTGACTCAAAAATACACTTAAATCATCAGTAATTTCTTCACTTATTCATTGAGTATTACGTTTACTTATTTATTTACTCAGAAATACACCCAAATCATGAGTACTTTGTTCTCTTTACAGGAGGGACAAATGCGCCAAGTCTTCCAAGGCCGACGAAGAATCAGACGAAGACTCGGTCGAAGAGCCGTCGACAGACGAAGACGAGTCTGACGACTCAGAGTCGCTGGAGGACTCCGACGAAGACGACGAGGAAGTCGACGAACGTCTGCGACGCGGCAACGTCGAACCATCGTGTCGACGTCTGGAAGGCGGGTGAGTTTTTTGCCTGGAATTAAAATGGAATATTTACGTGGGCGTGTGGGACGTGCGTGTGCTGTAGGTGTGTGAATACACGTGCAAACACAAGCAGGTACGTGTTGATACGCGCAGTTACGTGCAAACACGAGCAGGTACGTGCAAACATAAGCAGGTAAGTGTAGACACGCGCAGTCACGTGCTGGTACGTGCAGAGACGCGCAGGTACGTGTAGATTTCATCATGTTCCGCACAAAATACGGTCTCATATTTCCCGCGTGGGTTTTGACTTCCGTTACATGCTGTAGTCACGAGACCACCACCAATTGTGAGTCACTATTGTGCGTCACTATTGTGCGTCACTATTGTGCGTCACTATTGTGCGTCACTATTGTGCGTCACTATTGTGCGTCACTATTGTGCGTCACTATTGTGCGTCACTATTGTGCGTCACTATTGTGCGTCACTATTGTGTGTCACATTGCCTTCACAAGTTACCTACTGACTTGACTCGAGAATTCAGAGAATCTTGAATATTTTCATCGTTCGCTAGGGACAACTCAACTGGTTAACTGGCTGAATCATATATCTGGGTTCGCTGCTTCAAGAACATCCCTTAACTAGATGTGTATACCGCATAATTTTTTCCTTAATTAGACACATCAATGAATTAGGCATAGAAATGATTGGATACACCACGTAAATTGGCATGTGTAATAATTAAATGTATCTTTTGATTGGATATATCATTTCATTGAGCATGCCACTTGGTTGGGAATGTAATTTGACCTTAACTACGCACAAGACCTAATTAAGCAAACCACATAATTGGACACACTACTTAATTTGATCGTCCATACTCAGCATGCTCTCATCTTTCAAAACCATCGTATTCAAACGTGTCAGAAAATTACACGTCAAATTTCTTTGAAAAAATGGGCTCAAAGAGATTTATATCTTAAGCCTACCAGACCTGAGGCTCTGAACTTAATTGTTAAGCGTTGAACCACGCAAAGTCAATTCCAACGAATGAAGGCAAAAATGCGCAATGGCTAACCATGAAGTTTGACCACGATTTTTAGTTTGTGACCCGTTTTTTCCCCTTACTAGGGGAAATGATGCAAATTAGGTACAGCGGCACATTCGGAAATTACCAAAATATCGGTACAGCATCTGCATGGTAGGGTTAAATGTGATGCATTCTGTAGCATAATGCCGCATGAATGTTTCCAGAAAATTTTTTCTCATGAATAATTTAGACGATGATCGTTGTCGGTCGTAGGACCAACATTGTGTTGGTGTGGTGAGAATGTGTCGGCGAAAACAATGAACGGAACTGATTTTGAAAATATTTTGTTTTTCGATGCAGCTTGTCGAAAAATAAAGTATGAGGTAAAAATAACCATCCTTCGAGGCTTTATAATTATTAATTGTAATTTCAAATAGCAACCCACCAATATAAAGCCTCGAAGGATGGTTATTTATCCTTCATATTTCATTTTTCGATGCAACTTACCGAAAAATAAAATATGAAGGAAATATAACTATCCTTTGAGGCTTCATATTGGTGGGTTGCTGTTTAAAATTACAATAGTTGTGTGAATATTATAGTAAAATGGTGAAAGCTGCATTGAATGGGGGTCAAATTCTGCGATAAATGTGCGTGAGTGACAAAGATCCTGGTTATGTGCGTGAAGGGGAAAACATCAGTGCAACACACAATGTATTTTTAACAAACAACTTTTAATAAACTATGAAAGCGTTGGTCAGTATTTAAAGCTCGAGAACGCCAAAATTATAGTCGATACATGGGATTCAATTTGAAAAGAGAGGCAAGAAAAAAGCGGCCAATGCATGCATGCTGTTAATGCTCTCTCGTCTAAGCAGCCATTGAATATATGTAAAAAACTTAACTGGTTGAATCACACACGTAAAGCAGCCTTTGCATATATGTTGTATATCCTTTATGCAATCTCGTGAAGTGCAGAACAAAGTCTCTAGGTCAAAAAAATTACTTCAAAAGAGTCAAACGTATTTAGAGTAAAAAAGAGACCGTCACATCCTGCCCAAAACACCCACCTGGCACCGGAGGGATGATCGTGTGTGTGTGCATCCCACCCGAGCTCCGGGGCTGGAATTCCATCCTTTAGCTGGGGAGGAGATTGACCCAGAGTTAATCGAGGCGTAACTGATCGAGGTGTAACTGATCGAGGTGTAACTGATCGAGGTGTAACTGATCGAGGTGTAACTGATCGAGGTGTAACTGATCGAGGTGTAGTTGATCGATGCGGAGCTGATTTATGCGGAGCTGATCGAGGTGTAGCTGATCGAGGTGTAAATGATCCCGAAGGCCTTGGAGACAGCTTCGCCTCTCGAGTATTTTCCTGATCGAACGAAGAAAATCTTCTGCTCACGTTCGGCTCTTTGAAAATCACGGGACTTTTGGCCATGTCCCTGAGGGCGTTGCCTTCCGATAGCCGTCGCTGGTGACAGTGATGGCTAGGCAACACCATTGGACTTTTGCTTCGGCTGCTGGAATCCAGAGTCGTGGAAATGTCCGGCCGCAAGCCCCACTCTGTCTGTCTCATCTCCTCGTCTGGACTCGAGGGACGAGGACTGAGTCTTTTTTGCGGAAACTTATTTTCCAGTTCACGCACCGACAGAGCGTTCGGTTTTTCTCGCCCGGGAAGACCGCTTTGCAAACTTGTACTGTTTCTTGCTCCAGTTTGTGGAGAGACTCCGAGTGTTGGAGCAGGTGACCTAGAAGAACGCGTGCGAATTTCTTGCTCAGCGCTACGACCAACTCCTGGAGAATGTGATCTCGAATTCAATGTCGCTCCGGAGATGGGACTTGGATCTCTACTGCAGCAGGGATCAATGGAAAGTTTTGGTACGTCTGTGAGTTTGAGGTTAGGGCTCTTGCTTCGCATGTTCTTGCTGAAGTTGGTATTAGACGCTCCTAATCGTTTTGTTCCTTCTTCCCGAGTTTCGCTGCTTTTAATTTCAGGTATAGATGATTGGATTGTCGCTGGTTTTAAGACTCTTGAGGAATTTTTCTCAAGTTCTGAGTGCAACCCTGTTTGGAAAATTATTTCGCTTTCGTCATCGGGGAAAAGACCGAACGAACTTTGTGCTGCGTTTCCTGTCGACCTTTCTCTTGACAGTATTCTACCCTCAGGTACAGGCAAAAAGTAATCAGGTTCATGGTTTATTGGGTCTTTACTGTCATCCTCAGACACAGAAATTGCAACGTTCATTCTTTCTTTATTCGCACGACCAGAGCTCCCTCCGGACGATTCTTTTCCCAGTCCGGTACTTTTTTCTGGCGCTCTCTGATAGCATTCAATGCCTGGCGATAAATCGACATCTGCATTTTTATGGCCAGCTTCCTTTATGTTTTCATTGGGAGACGATGTTCCGCTTGATTCCTCTTCGCTTGAATCACTCATTACGCATCGGTCAGGCCAGTTGCGTTTCTTCTCGGCTTTTTTTCTGAGATAAACTGATTTTTCTAAGCGAATTTCTTCAGCGGGTTCTAAATGCCGTCTTCTTTCCGTGTTAGTTCTGGTCAACTTCTCTCCTTTCATGCCTTTAATAATTTCCCGAGAAAAAGCTCTCCTCTGAACGGGAGAAAAATTTTCCATTGACACAGGATTTTCCAAGATAATCAAACCAGGAGATCCTCTTGCGAGGCTTCGCTTGAATTTCTCCTTGATAGTTTTCTGATTTCCTGGAGTTTCGTCCGTACTTTTGGCTTCAAGTTTCAAGGTATCTGAATTTCGAGATGACCGAAAAGGCTCCGTAATTGCGAACGCTGGTACTTCCCTGGAAGAATCCAAAAAGGAGTCTGGGTAAGGCGTGTCCATTTTATTTGCGGGTTTATTTTTGTGTTTTTCGGTCATTGCACATGAGCTTTTTTTGCCCTGAACTTCTGCTCTGTTATTATTCTCAAGAGGTTGTTTTCCAAGATTGTCCTTTGCTGTAAATTCACAGTTCATTTCCCTCCAAGTCGAGTGTTGCTCGCTGGAATCCGTGTTTGCCATCTCGACGAGATCCTTTCGGCCTGATTTTGTTTTGGGTCGACGATCGGTACGAGCGTCGGAGTCATCTAAGCTGTTGACAACATCGGTCTCGGACCAATCCTCGTTTAATGAAGACATCGAAGAAGAACTGTCAATTCTTATCTTGAGTTTATCTTTGACTTCGGCAGCTTTCGAACGTCGATCGATAAGCGACAAACTTTGTTTTGACTCGGTGGAATTGTCGGACAACTCCCAACAAGTTCTGCTGCTGTTTGCAGAAGCGCTTTCATTGATAACATCGTCTCCGATGGAGCAGCTACTTGACTGTAATTCAAAATCTGTTTTTGCGAGTTCTTTTTCACTGCCTTTAATTACGCCGGGCCCTGAGGCACTTCTGGGCGCAGCTTCATCAGTAACGAAGTAATTACTCGGCGCAACGATGGCGCTCTGCATGGTAATTGTGCCAGATTTATCCTGGCAAGAATTCACTCGCAGTTCTGCGCCACTTCTTTTCCCGGGAAAATCGACTGGGTCTGACTTTATACTCCCCTGAACAAGAGAAGCAAATTGATTTTCCTCGTCGTCTTTCAGGAGGGTTTCTTTTTTCAGGTATTTTTGTTCCTTGGTTCCAGTGATGTTTTTATTTGAGGGCTGATGACTGACTTCGTTCCAGCTCAGACCGCCTTTCACTGGTGCTGCCGTTAATTCTTCCTTCTCGCCTCCACTTTGTCTACATTTTCCACATTTCTCGGCCTCCACAGCACGCGCAACATCAGCATAAAAGTCGTCAATATGAGATGCAGCACGAACATCTTCTGCCTCCAAAAGTTCGCCTAAAGCTCCACTTTGGTTCTCCTTATTTCCATCCACAGAAACAGTCATTTTTCTATCATTACAACTCGGAGTGTCGGTGAGAGAGCCACTGGAAGAAAAATATTTTTCACAAGCGCTGTGATTTGCTTCAGAATTCTTTTGCGGCTCGTTTCCGGAACGCATTTTATAGCGATCGTTTGTTACAGAGATTGTCGTATCGCAACCCTCCATTTCGCTATCGTTATTGACCTCCCCCATATCCATTCCCGTAAATCCTGCTTCAAAGTTATCACCGTCCTCAGAAAGCGAATCTCCACAAGTATTTGTACCCAATTTTTTTTCTATTGAATCTGTCGGAGATGTTCGTAAACTAGCTAAGTCTTTGCTTGAAATAGGAGCGGCGCTTGTACAACTAAATTCGTCGGGACAACTTCGAGAGCACACAAGCACTCCGTCTTTATTTGCGAAGTTTTTCTCGCTCAAGAGCCCTCGATGAGCCTCTTCTTTTAAGCCAGTCTCGAGCGGGATTTCCTGTAAAATATCCCCACTTTCATGGCCCTTTTCCGTCTCATCATCTTCGTACACAATCGATCGCTGCTTCGGAAGCTTTTTCTTTCTTTTATGTTGTGGCTTTGAAGCGACAAGTTTGGGAGGGCTGTCATTTGGAGCACATGTATCGGACCAGGCCAGTTGGGGGTCGCTGGAGCGTCTTTGCACCAAACGACGTTGGTTACGGCCCTTATTTTGTTCATGGCCTGGAACTTTGCTGCCTGTGGGGCTTTCCCCCAAACTCAATTGCTCTCTGGGATCCCGTAAGGGTAAATTCAAGAGACTCTCGTCCCTCGGTTCGAACGGCTTGAGCCGCAAACATCGAGGCAGGTCTTGATCAGCATGCATGAGGCGTTGCTTGAATGTAACGTACTCATCGCGGTCGAAATTGTCAATGTTTATTGGTGAATCAGACGGCAGGCTTCGTCGTTTTTCAAAGTGCCTGCTGTGCTCAAGCTCAGCGTCTCTGGTCATTTTCTTTTCGTAATGATTTCCACAACGATCGGCGATTTCGTTCTCTGGAAAATCCCTGTTCATTTTCTCATTACCAGACGCCGAAGCGTTGATTAAAAAACTACCGGCTTCTTGTGTGTTTTCAGTACTACTGAGGATATTTCGCTCACGACGTCCCGTTTTGTCTCGGTCAGCTTCAGTTAGGGAGTAATGTGGCAGCTGACACATCGGTCCGCCACTGCTCACCTCTTGCCCGCATCTTTTGCCATTGATAACACGCCCATCACTCACGCCGCTCGTCTGACACTGATTGAATTTCGGCTTTCTGTTTGGCTTACCCAGGAAAAAATCTTGTTCCCTTGCGTTCCAGTTCTGAATGATCTTGGTTCCTTTAGCGTAGGTATCAGGGTACAATAATTCCTCTTCCAAATCCTGGGGAGTGTAAGGGGGGATTAGCTCCCCGCTGCCCGGGGAAATTAGACCAGCAACCGTGACGCGTTCCGGCTTGCGTTGTTTGCGATGTTTATCAGAGCCCTCGCGGTCGTGATCAAAGAATTGTTTCGGGCCGCGGGCATTCCGACTCGTATTTTCTAGACCGTGAGCTGCATCACAAATGCTCATGGATTTATGGGATTTCTTATGACCGTTTCCGTGATATTTGTTTTGGTAGCCCTCCGCAAATTCTATTGGACGCTTATTGCCTGTGGTGGGAATGGCGTCCGCAATTTTCATCAGCTCGGATTGTCCTGGTATCAATTTTTGTGTGATTTTCGAGCTGTTTTGTTTCGTTTTTGTGCTTGGATTTTCCACATTCTTGTGAGTATTGTTCGTTTGAAAGGAGCGTAATTCATTAGTAACTGTTTTCTTACTCTGAAGTAGTTCAGGAAGTAGGATGTTCTTGATCGTGCTGTTTGTTTCATTATGCGTCGTCGCCATGTTGCTTAAGTAATTGTAGTAAGAATTGGGACTCATGCCTACGATGTTGCTGTATTTTTCTATGGTTTTGGAATCTGGTAAGATGCTGGAAACAGGATTTGAACATAAAATGTTTTGACCTTCTGCAGTTTTAGAGTTTCCGTCACCGAAATCAGTTTCATAATTGACATCTTTGCAACTCTTCCCTGTCCCAGTTTTGTTACCTCCTGTGAAATATTCTGCAAACACAGGGTTCTTGTATTTTTCGGGTTCCCAATAGCTACGATCAGTTCCGCCATAAAAATATCCTGGCGGGAGAATATTTATACAAGTGCCATCAATTGTTGAAGTTTGGCTGGTAGTAATCCCTGCCGATTTGTGCTCTGCAAAGTTTCGAGACGAATTGCTATTCCGCGGCCATAGCTTGTCATCGAAAAGTGGATTCAACACCCCGTAGACTTCGTGCCTTGCAGAACAAGTGGGCGAGGGACTCGAGTCGATGCTGTTACACGCATCAAAAAACGGCACAGGGGACACTTTTTGCAAGGACATCGCAGGGTCTTCAGAATTCCGGGGCATGGATAAAGACGCAGGGATACATGCATCAAAAAACGGATGAGGAGACACCTTTTGCAAGGACATCGGAGGGTCTTCGGAACTCAGGTGCATTGATAAAGACACAGGGATTTCTTGGGATTTAGCGGACGAAATATTGACCGGCGAAGTTACTGCGCGACTGTTGTCTGCGGTCAGGGTTTGTGTTTGAAGGCCCTTTTCAGGATCAGCGTTTGGGAATTGATTTGATTTCATCACACCGCTGGTGTTGGGTGCTGATCTAACCGAATTGGTTATTATAGGTGCAGAATTAACTGTAGAGCTGGTATTACGGGTTGATTTAATAGCGCTTTTTAAATAGGGTGTTGATTTAATTTCACTGTTCATCATAGACGCAGATTTAATCGTTTTACTTTTGACCGGAGCAGATGCAGCGTGTATTTTTGAATTTCTTTCCCCATAGGATGCTAAATTGAAATTTCCTTGTGAAGAAATAGGTCCAATGTCCAAGTTTTTGATGGCAGATTCGATGTAAGGATTGCCACTAAACTCCCCGGACGCAGAAATGAGAGCCGTAGGATAATCCAACGCAGGTAAATCAATGTAATTAGTCAAGTAGTCACTCTGCAGTCCGTAACTTTTGGTTCCCAGGTCCGACGCGTAGTCTGTTAGAATCTTGTTGTGCACTGACCTGTTGCCGGTCAAAGTTTCTTGGCTAAAAGTGTTTTTATGCCCGGAAAATTTGTTCCTAGTGTCGTAGTATGGATACGTTTTTGAAATTGCTCCAAAATTTTGGGGCAAGACCGAAGTTATCGGAGTCCTGATGCTGAACGGCGTGTTGATTGTGCCCATCGTCACGGTGTTATTGTCCGTACTTCTCGTGTGTTCTCCGTGTGTTCTATTCTCTTTACCCACGGAGGAATTTTGCACTATTTTTTGAGGCTTCGTGTCTAATGGGTTTTGAGTTGCCCTTTTCTTGCTCTCCGATTTTTTGCACTTTTCTTGCGAGTTAGTTTCAATTTTTTCGTTGTAGGGAGTTTTGATTTCAGCAGAGCGCTTCTCGTTTGGTTCATTCTTCATTTGGGCACCAATAGATACCTCCTGCTGCTGGATATCTGATTCATCTTCTATACCCTTCACGTTCTTAAGGATTTTCTCGCTAACTGTTTCTCCAGATGAGGTTTTCCCTCTTACTTTTCCGTCATTTGAGGCTTTCCCGCTAACTGCTCCATCAGTTGAGGTTTTCCCGCCATCATTGCAATCTGTTGCCGAAATTTTCGTGTCAGCTACGATTTGATCTTGTTTATCGTGCTTGGCGGTGGCTGCGCCGCAAGCGTCGGCCTCCGATGGAAAAATCCCACGATTTTCTGATATAATCGCTTCATCGACAGCATGTGATGGGGATTTATTTCTATTTTTCCCACGTTCGCTGTATTCGCTGATCCCAAAAATATTTCGGAACGTTTTGCCGTTATTTTTGTTCATCCGAGCCTTTTCTGTGTCCGTGCGGTTGTTGCTGTTATTGTTGTTGTTTTTGATGTAGGTGCTGTTGTTTTTGGTGACCGAATTTTCTCCGCTTTTCGAGGGTTTCTTGTTCATTATTGCCGTGTGTTTTTGGTTTCCTTCGTTTCCGTTGTTGTCTTTTTCTGAAGTTTGGTTGTTTGGGACCGTAGTAGAATATTTTGGTGATGCTGAAATGCCTTCATTTGCGTTCGCATCCATAATTGGTAAACTTAATGTGTGGTTAGTTCATAATTAATTATCAATTAATTAATAAATCAAGCTGTAATAATTGAGTTGACGATTTCATTGATTCATGCTCAAATATTTTTTCCCTCGAACTAAATTAGAGTTGAGTTTTAAACATGAACAATTTATGTGAAGCTATTAATTAATTCATAACTCTATAACCGTTGAGTTTAAAATTATGTAGATTCATGCTTAGTTACTTATTCATTGATATATCTGTTGTTTGTTGAGAGTATAATGCAGCGAATTTGTTGAGACAACCGTCACGTCTCTAGAGTTGCGAACTTCCGATTTTTTTAGCTATGACTTTCGACTAATTTGGCGATTATCGTTTGTTCATTGTACTCAGAGTCGGTGAGTAGGTGATGAGTAGCTCACTCATTTAGGTGTTTTATTATTCACTTCAATAATCTCCTCTCTTTGGAACACCTTTGGTGGGGTTAGGGAGGCCTAAACTAGTTTATAATCTAATATAATCTTCACTTAGTTCCTTTTGGTCAAAGGATAATCTAATCTTCAATAAGTCCACTTTGGCTAAAGGACAACCTATTTTAAAGTTCAATAAGTTCCCTTCATGGGCCACATTTCCATATAACTTCAAGTGTCACAACACGAGTTTTGTTCGCGTCAAAACGAGGACATTCCCTCAGAATTTCTGCTTAGCTCTTGTGTGTCCATGGATCATTTTTCTCGTATTTCTAGACTAAAAATTAACTTAATTTAGCATCACGTACATTCTTCTCACGCCAATTTCCGCTGGTTTTTCCCGTTGATTTAGGCGCCTTGTTCAGGGTTATTCCACGCCGCAGCTATGAAGCGAATTTTTTTATTTTTGTAGTTGAATTTTTGGGCTGTGAAGCTAATTTCCTCGGTTTTTGTACCTAATTCTTGCGGATTCTATAGTCCATTTTGCGGTCCATGATCTAGCTTTTACAGATTTTTTCAATTAAATTTCTGTTGATTTTTAGGGGCAACTTTTCTGTTGTTTTCAAGGGAAAAATTTCCTGGACTTTCAAGGTAAAAATTTCCGTAACTTTAATAGCGAAAATTTCATGGACGTCTAGGGGAAAATTCACGGAAGTTTTAATGTAAAAGTTTATTGAACTTTAAGGTGAAAATTTCCGTAACTTTTCAGGCAAATATTTTCTAGACTTCGCGTGGAAAATTCACGCAACTTTTAAAGTAAAAATTTCTTGAACTTCTAAGGTGAAAATTTCCTGGACTAAATTTAAGGGTAAATTTTCCGTCGCTTTTGCGGAGGTCTGCGCAGTTTCCTAGCTGATTTCTGTGCTTCTTCGTATACTTGCGCCCTGGAGTCGAGCTTTGCCTGGAGATGGTGTTGCTCTGCTCCTTAATGAGCCTTCCAGATCCTGCCTGCACACACAAAAACGAAGTTATTTCAGCAAATTTTCACGCGCTTTGAGTGTTATGTGGCACACCTCAAATTTCAAACAGAAATGCACGCACACCTGTAAAGTTTAGATTTAGCTTCGTTTGGTGTGGTGAAAGGAAGAGAGTTCTTGGGTAATAAATACATTTACATTGAATGGAAGTCATGAGAAATGTATGCACAATCCTTTTTTGGATTTTTTTAAAATTTCTGTCTGAAAATTTAGACCGCAATTTTGCAATAACATTCAGCGAACACAAAAAACGCGTGCCTCCACACAATGCTACTTCATGAACACTGCGAGTGTTGAATACAAATCTTAATAAATAAATCATTGAATATAATGTTACAAGTAGCATCAATTGGACGATTTCGAGAAAATTTTGATCTTAAAATAAAAAGAGCACGGGCATAGTGACAAGCACATTAACTAACAAGCTTTGCGGGAATCATCGATTTGAGTATGCATCAGTGCTAGAAAAACAAATGAAATATAGACGATATTAGGGGTAGAAATAAACATGCGAGGAAGTCGTTTTTGGAACAAACATAATCGAATTGTATAGCATACTCGCAGAATACATGAACCTACACAGACCCAGCCAAACTCACACGCACAAACCCCCACTCAGATCAGCATAGCGAAATTTAAGAACCAAATCAGATGAAAAATCTGGTTGCTCTTGAATCGCTCTGTAATTGAGGTCTGATACTGAATTCTAAGATGCAAAGGTAAGGTCTATAATTTTCTTTGCTGAGCATAAAAACTGGACACTTAGAAAGGACGATTGGAACTATTTCAGAAGTCTCCAATAGCGGATTGGGAGGGACAAGCAAAGGGGCGATCTGTTCTATGAGAAAACCTTGAATGTTGACTGTCACGAATAGATACTTGGACTTGACGAATAGATATTTGGACTTGACGAATAGATATTTGGACTTGACGAATAGATACTTGGAAGGTAGTGCTTCCAACGAACGACTTCTGGCAGCAGTCGCACGCATACACATCAACTTTGGAAGTATTCATCATCTAGATCTTTCTTGTCAGAAAATGAAACGATTGAAAAATATTCCAATACTAAACCTGTACGCCAATAGAAATATAGAAAGGTTAGCACCAAGAGCTCTCGCTTACAATCATCAGTAAAGTAAGCACGGAAAAGCAGTTCAATGAATATTTTAAGCTTTGGTTCGGTCTAAGTGGCCGCATGAGGGGATAATTTGTGGCCGGAAACTTTTCTAAGTATTTGATGAACAAGATCAGGATGAGGGGACAATTTCAAAAAATGTTGTTTTATTCAAATCAAGCCTGATATATGTCATATTGTACATTGGTTTTTCAAACGCTTTATAATTAACAACAAGACGCAATGACGGCTATCCCCGGTGATGAGAGTGGGGAATTGTGGCTGAGTTCTCTCTTTTCCAAACGGGGAGAATCACCGGGCGGCGCTGCCGGGATTCGAATGGCGAACACCTTCCCGTGAAGGGCGCGTGCTCTTAACCACTCGGCCACGGTGACCACTGGCCAAGGGGACAATTTATTGCCGTGAAATTTTCTAAGTATTTGAAGAACAAGGTCAGGATGAGAGGATAATTTGTGGCCATGACATTTTCTAAGTATTTGATTAACAAGATGTATTGTCAATTACTGCCTAGGGGCATTTTCTTTGGGTTGTTTGTTTTTTTCCTGTTGAGTATTTCAGATGCGTTTGGAATGTAATGTGCTTTATGAAGTGATGTTTTAACTCACGATTAGATTTAAATTTCGCAGTTTAAACGATGCGGTGAATTCCCTTTAGTCATTCTCATTTTGTTTTTAACGTTGCTATATACCCATAAATGGATGGATTAGCAATGGATATGATTTATAGCAGGAAAGAGCTACAACATGAAAGCCTTGAAAGTTTTTTGTACGTGCGTGTGTGTGTGTGCATGTAAGCGGATATTTCCCTCAGTCGTGCGTTGGAAGCACTGCCCTATTATTTATTTATCTATTCGTTACAGTCGTACAGTATATTCATCTATTCGTTACAGTCAACATTCAACACCCGTACTCACCACACCCGTACTCACCACACCCGTACTCACCACACCCGTACTCACCCCACCCGTACTCACCACACAACCGTACTCACCACACAACCGTACTCACCACACAACCGTACTCTCCACACACCCGTACTCACCACACAACCGTACTCAC
>JACJUY010008233.1:5536-32938 GCA_014220935.1 Platorchestia sp. MABIK | reverse complement strand
CAACCAATCAAGCAGCCAACCAATCAAGCAGCCAACCAATCAAGCAGCCAACCAATCAAGCAGCCAACCAATCAAGCAGCCAACCAAGCAAGCAGCCAATCAAACAATCAAGCAAGCAGCCAACCAAACAACCAAGCAAGCAGCCAGTCAAACAACCAAGCAAGCAGCCAGCCAAACAACCAAGCAAGCAGCCAGCCAAACAACCAAGCAAGCAGCCAGCCAAACAACCGACCAAACCACACACGGTGTGCGGCGAGAATCCGAACTCTGCTGTGAAAATCGATACCAACGTTTCAGTGATACACTCGCCCTTCTAATTCCAGAAATGCTGGAAAATAGTGCGACATGTTATTCTGAGCTAACAACGCGCCATAGTGTAATGAGTTACTGGCCGTCCTATAGCGCAGTCCAAGTGAAATTTGTATAAGGTAGTGAGAAATCAAGTTGGGTAGTTGTTTTTTTTTAACCTTCTTATCTTTTATCGTT
Source organism: Platorchestia sp. MABIK (assembly GCA_014220935.1). Classification (NCBI taxonomy): domain Eukaryota; kingdom Metazoa; phylum Arthropoda; class Malacostraca; order Amphipoda; family Talitridae; genus Platorchestia; species Platorchestia sp. MABIK. The sequence goes on along the minus strand of JACJUY010008233.1, from coordinate 32,452 downwards.
CCTGTTTACTTATACTGGTACTCCCCCCATTCCATAAACAGAGAGTAGTGAAATTATTTGCTGAATAATTGCCATTTACAATCTATCGGTGTTCAGGCGTAGTTTTTGTAGGGAAATGTAAGATGTTGGGTAGTAGCTTTTGTATCCCCTCGCTTACGTAACAATTTACTTATACTGATACCCACACTCTAGATATAAGTATAAATTGTGGAATTAGTTGTTGGGTAATTGCCCTTTTATAGTGCAGTCCAGGTGTAATTTGTATACAGTGTAGTGCGACATCATGTTGGGTAGCAGCTTTTTCCCCCTGTGCTAACGTTACCGTTCACACCTCAGCGGGCCAAGGCGAACGATGCCAAAAATGGAGCGCAAGACCAAGACTCAACTGCTGAAAACGTGGCGCCGACCGGCGCACAGAGCAAGGAGCCGACTGGTGCGCATGACGATGAGGACATCGCACCTTTCATCCCCAAAGAGAATGCCATTTAAAAAGTTCTGACAAGCCTTTTCATCCCAGATGAATAACCATTAAAAAATCCTGAAAACCCTTTCTACCTAAGATAAACAGTCTTCAAAATTCCTGATGAGTCTTTGTACTCGGAAAGAGTAGCCCTTGAAAAATTAATCCCCATCTAAAACACTTATTTTTACTGGGCTAGTGATTGCAGCTTTAGAGTTAGTAGAATTGCATAGCGTTAGCAATACAAATAAATTGATTCAAGTCAACTCATTTCTTCCTTGAATTACTTCTGACTGAGTGAGAACGCGGGTGTGTGTGGGGGTTGTGGTTTGCCGGCCTGGGCTTAGCGGTGGTGATTGTTTACCGCCCCCCAACTTGTCAACAGGCAAACTTTGAGCAGGCAATTAGCCTCATTTCCTCGGCGCTCGAATCCCTGCCACCTCCACTTCCCACAATTGCTGTTATGGGAGATTTCAACTTTCCAACCATGTGCTGGGAGTCGGGTCATGCCCATGGGGGAACGAGAGAGTCAAGAGTGCAGAGCGAGCACCTTTGGAACTTTATGGAGTGTTTAGCCCTGGAGCAATACGTCCGCCTCCCAACCCGACTAGACAATGTCTTAGACCTATTTTTAACAAACGACGATGAGTTGGTCAGACGGATTGAGGTTAAGGAGACTATTATGTCCGACCACAGATACATCTTTAGATATAGACTTTGGCCTGGGGCCGACAGTCAGGGACCGGTGAGCGCCGGAAGGGTCACTTCACTTTCTCAATTTTATGAGCGGTCGCGTAGACTGGACTGTCCTATCGGGAGCGCTAGGTGACATTGACTGGGAGGCACGTTTGGCTGAACGCACCAGAAACGAGATGTATGACGAGATCCTCGTTGTCTCGTCCGAGGTCTGCCCAAGATATGCCCCAGCACGGAAAGTCAGGGGAATAAACCCAATACCTAGGGACCGGAAGGTACTAATGAGAAAGCGCTTAAAACTGCTTAAAAGAGTTGGTACGTTGGCGCGCTCAGGGACCGCCAGTGATGGCGTCCTTGAGAGAGTAGCTGATATCGAGAGGCAGCTCGAGGCGTCACATGAGAAAGAGGCAAGATCCTGCGAGGATAGAGCTATCGCCGCCATAAAAAATAACCCTAAATACTTTTACTAGTACGCCAGGAGGAAACTTCGCACAAAGTCGGCAGTGGGACCGTTTCGAGTCGACGGACGGAATGTGTGCACCCCTGAAGAGAAATGTGCTGTGATGCGCGCAAAGTACGAGGCGGTATTTAGTCGGCCCAAGTTTGGGGAAGACGATGGCGGCTGGGGCCCGAATGAGTGGCCGAGTACCACTCCGATCAACATGGTGGACCTTGAATTCAGTGAGCGAGACGTAGAGGTGAGCATTGGCGAGCTCTCACCCTCGTCGGCGCCGGGTCCAGACAGTGTTCCGGCTGTCCTCCTACGCAACTGTAGAGTTGCCATCAGCAAGCCTTTGTTCCTGCTCTGGCGTGCATCACTGAGTGCGGGGTCCATACCTACCAAACTCACGCTGGGAATTATTACCCCCATTTACAAAGGTGGCGAGAAACACCAACCTTGGAATTATAGGCCGATCACACTGACCTCCCACATTATAAAGTTATTTGAGAAAATAGTAGTGAGGAGGCTGGTGGGATATTTGGAGGACGCCGAATTGTTCAACCCGAGTCAGCACGGGTTTAGAAGGGGGAGGTCCTGCCTCTCACAGTTGCTTGAGCACCAACGGTACATCACGCCCTCGGTCGTGGTCATGCAGTGGACGCTGTATACCTAGATTTTGCTAAGGCATTTGATAAGGTAGATCATGGGGTCTTGCTGAGAAAGTTGAGGGCTGCTGGCGTTGGTGGCGACTTGTGGAGTTGGATCAGGTGCTTCCTTACTGACAGAAAACAAGTTGTGGCCGTTGACGGATGTCGGTCAGCCGAGTCGCGAGTGATAAGTGGAGTGCCCCAGGGCTCGGTGCTTGGACCACTCCTGTTCTTGGTCCATGTCAGTGATACTGACATCGGATTACCCCACTCCTGCGCCTCATCCTTTGCGGATGACACGAGAGTTTTTAAGGAAGTGGCTAGCAGGCAAGATTGCGAGGTGCAGCAGGACCTAAACAAGATCTATGAGTGGGCCGAGGTGAACAACATGTGCTTCAATGAAAGCAAATTCGAGCTCCTTCGTTGCGGTCACCATCCGGATGACACCTTCTCTTACACAACTGCTGGTGGGGTGGTTGTGGAGAGGAGGTCATCGATCAGGGATTTGGGCGTGATCGTAGAGGAAGGGGGAGGCTTCACAAAGCACATAGACTCGATCTCAAAAAAGTGTCGAGGCCAACTCGGATGGATCTTCCGGACGTTCCGTGCCCGGGAAGCAGCGGCCATGATGACTTCGTATGGGGCACTGATTTTGCCCTTGGCCGAATATTGCTGCCAGTTGTGGAGTCCAATTGCGACGGGGGAGATCCAGAGAGTGGAAGCAATCCAGAGAACTTTCACGTCGAAAATCGTCGGAATGGAGCGGTTTAATTACTGGGAGAGGCTCCAGAGGCTATCACTGTTCTCCCTGCAGCGACGACGTGAGCGTTATTTAATAATTCACACCTGGAAGATGCTGGAGGGACTAGTACCGAACTTTGTTGACCCGAGTCTGGCGTTGAGAATTAGACAGCATCCCCGATTGGGGAGGTTATGCGTCGTTCCGCCGTTCAACAACAGGGCTCTGGCCAGCTTGAGGACGCGCCATGAAAGATCTTTTTCCGTTATTGGTCCAAGACTTTTCAACTGCATCCCAATCGAACTGAGTGAGTCCCGTGGGAAGCTGGCTACCTTCAAGTCAAGATTGGATAAGATCCTGGCGTCGGTCCCGGATCGACCTCCGACTCCTCATTACTACCAGCCTGCGGCGGGCAACAGCCTCCTGCAGCAGGTGGCGCAGCTGCGAGTGGAGGAAATGTAGCGGCGAGTCGTCGTTGAGGGGCGGTGCACCAGCATGGCCCGGGCCTGTCAGGCCCGAACTACNNNNGAGGAGGGCATGAGTGGTTCCTTCCCGCACAACGTCAATAAATAAAAATAAATAAGTAAACGTCAACCTCAACTGACGTATTGATGAAAAATCACTTTTTGTACTGTTTACTTTCTTTGAAATATAAACTTGGGCGTTAGCGATATCGGGAAGATAATTTGAGAGGGAGGGAAAAATTGGTGGATGTAGATAATAGTGCGTTTAAGACTAAAAGGTCGACTTAGTAGAAATTTGAGGCACCTTCTCATGCTTACGTTTTAGCAAGTATACCAAGAGATTACCTCGAAGAAAATGCTTTAACACTCTACTAACTCACATTTTCTACACATGAATAACGTCGATAAAAAAAAATTATTGGAATCGGGGACAAGAAAATGATTGTTGGACGACGCTAACTGAGAACACTTTACAAAGCGAATGGAATAACCCGGGAAATTTGCTACCTGACTAATGCGGTCATTGTGTACTGTCAAATGTTCGAAACGAGAAACTTTCACTTTTACATGACCAACGACATGAATGAAACATCGAAGCAAACATTTGCTCTGCTGCGTCCGCATCTCGATGATAATTTCGGTGCGCTGGAGGGGAGGATTTACACCTCGATACTAATTGTAGAAAAAATAGTGTATTTCCAGTAGAGTTGATACGGAAACAGCCTTGGCTTTTAAAATATCTTCAACATGAAGATCGTTAGTTGGTAGTCGTACATGGGTGCCAAAACAACTTAAGTTGGTGTTGAAATGAAAGATTACGAGAAACACGTAACATATTCCCATGGTCAAGTTATTTTAAGTTAGGTAATAGTTATAAATGAAAAGAAAAACGATTCATTTTTTCCGATATAGATGGTACAAAAGTACCATCATTAGTTTTTAAAATATCTTAAAGTTAATACATTTAGATGATAAATGCATCACATATATTAATAAAAAATATTAAGGCAGTGACATTGATACTAAGACACTCTTAACAGTCACCACTTACATTGTTGTATAAGCAATGGTGTCTGCAATATCAGGGAATAATGTTCAACGAATGCGGGATGAAAATAAGTGATTCTCAATCGAAAACTGAAAGATCGACATGCCAGAAATCCGAAGTGATTTTTTCGTGCATGCATATCAAAATAGTATTAGGTTACTACCATAAAAGTATACAATTTGGCGCAGCACTGATTATTAAATCATTCTAAACTTAGGAGTGTTTAATTTGTGCTAAAATCATAAGTGGTATTTTGACTGCCGTGCGAATGCATTGGTAAAATATTAATGTTAAAAACATAAAAATGTTCTTTTAGTGGGCTTACACAATGTTTAAAGGCCTCTGAATACCGCTCACAGTGGGAAAAAACGGCGGACATAGGTAAAAAGGCCTCTAGAGGGAGAGTAGCGATTAGGTGTGGATTATTTTCTTAATCCGCAATTCCAAAATCCTAATTTAAGGTTCTAGCACACTGATATCTACACAGGTAAATCAAAAGAAACATACCAGTTCATTTATTAATTCTCCAAGGAAACGAAGTTCCTTCAAGGAACACTACAGCAACGCTCACAGCCAAACTGAATAATCAGTACCTCAGGCGGAACATCAGCAGGGTGTTAATTATTTAACCTCTAGCTGTAGTTCCTATCGCCAGAATGTATCTTCCAAAATCTTAACACGTTGACTACGATTGTGCGGTTGCTTTCGGTCAGTTTGGTTAGGCTAGAAGTCGTTTTGGAAAACCGGCTTTTCTGCTCTAATACATTTTAACCTTTTTGAAAAGTGTAAAGAATGCAATTGAACCATAATGTGTTACCTTTTTCTCTAAAATTTATTTCGGAAAATGTAGCAAAATAGTTTAAATGTTATTTGCATATTCCGGTAGGTAAATGAACAATTTACCTAGTGGTACACATATGTACCACTTCGAAGTCAACGTGTTAACTTTTGGCATCGAGCACAAGCCCTTCTCACTGAGCGAAATATGGCGAATTTAAGTTTATCAATGCATCCCATAGCACTCAAACAAACAAATTTTTAAACACTTTCAGTAGTCAAATTGGTCATTGGCTATTCTATTAATTACTAATATATCAAACGTACGGTACCCAGCGAATAAAAATATCCGTGCAAATGAATAAAGGGTTACATCCAATTTTGCATGCTCTCGCAGCGGCAATCTGACAGAAATTGTGGTACGAGATAATACCTAACTTTAACTTCACGTTGACCATAGTGGCAATGTTTGCGTTACGGTGGAACAAAAGAAAAAAAACCGGCACCAAGTGCCGTCAGCAGCTCCCAGGAAGCGAGGCAGTCCGCATAGTGAGGTCTCAACCTAACGAAAAGGTCAAAATGCCTGCAATAGAACGACTGAAAGGATTAAAACTCAGTTTATGACGGTTAAACACCAGGCGTTCGTAGCAACAAGGATGTTATACCAAACACTGAGAAAGTTTGAAATTTCACAGTGCCTTTCGCAAAAGTCATTAAAAAGAAACCTGCGCACCTCAAGCACCTAACCTTCACACACCACGCTGTCGCAAAAGACGGCCTACAGGAGAGCAGGACGCTGGACGGACTACGGGTGACGTCACGGCCATGGCAATAGGTAAGAATAACTAGGGAGGGCCAGAAGCTCGAGGTTTACTGCACGCAGAATAGAAGAGGATTTGTAAAACTCACGAACGAATTGAAGTTGAGGATGTTAGCTATTAAGCATTCACTTGAGGCCAAACTATCAATTCACGATCTTAGCACTAGAGCACTCAGTCTCGCCATAAACAAATGGTGCTAGGAGGTTTCGCATTTTTAAGTTTTCAAATTTTTTATTTTATTTCCAAAAGAGATGTCAGATAGGATCAAGATTGAAATTGGTCGACAAGAGTTAATTGTTTTCAACGCTAAGGGTTAGTAATTTAAGGGTCTTTGAAAAGAATGGTTTTTACTACGCAAGTATTAGAATCGTCGACTCTGGTTTAAGCAATTAAAATGGCGAACGCCCCAAAGACCAATCTCGTTCAAGTTCAAGAAAGGGAAACAAGCAATGCCAAGAAGCAGGAAGCTGAGAACCACATGCCAGCCGGCCTGGCACACCAGCGCGGAACCAGCAGCGCAAAGCTCCACCGTCCTATGCAGGGTCATGATATAGCATTCAATGAACTAAAACCTACAAAAAACTCTGAACATGAATAATTGGAGTCCGCAGCAACACGCAGCTCGATCAAAGTTGCACTGGATAACGAGCGCTGCAGGACCGGGCTGCCTAACTGTGCGCCAGTCAACGCACGACCACCAAAAGCTGTTGACTGTAGGGAAGCTGCGAAATGAGAGCGAGGTACTGTGAACTAACCCAATAAAAAGTCGAATTGACCTGTATATGCGTGGAAATTTCCACTGAGGGAAGTCTCTATTTCTATTTTCAATCACATCAAAGCTCAGCGATTTTGGGTTATTGACTAATGTGTTGATGTATGCAGAACGGAAACGATATATTCATTGCGTAGCCCTTATTTAAAGTTACGAATAGACCTTTTTATTAATTAAATATTTTTACACTCTGACGCATATAAAGAAGGAAGAGATGCGTAAAGTAAAGTGACAAGTTGATAGTTAAGGGAAAAAATGTACGGTATTTATGACAAAGATGCAAGTCGCTGTTGTAGTAGTTGTGCTCTAACTACTGTGCGTACGTACATATGCGTACTCGCATGTAAGTGATCACAGCGCATGCGCACACTACCAACACATTGGAACAAACCTAAGCAAGGTCAATATTAGAGCAATGTAGATATTAGGAATAAGCAATACTAAGCCGTGACCGGAAATTTGGTCAATATCGATTTAATTGTTGCCAACGATTTTAAAAATTTAGTTGCCACATTTAGATAAAAGAGTACATTTAAGACGTTTCATACGAATGTCATTTTGCTCGCAAATGCTTACTTTTCGAGATATTTAACTTTGAAGGTATAGGAACGTCGTACATAAAATCTAACAAACCGACACGTAAATAAGCTGAAATTAGGTATTGACGTAACGATAGGTGAGGTTAGGTCAGGTAACGTCAGATCAGTTAAGTAAACTAACCTAAGTAAACCTAAAATAACTTAACTTAGCCATCCAGATACCGATGATTTTCCACCAAAACAACTGCGCGTGTTCCGGATCCGTCTGACACCGGAAGAGCCACGTCGAAACTGCCTTTAATGCTATTCTTACCTGAACGTTCTTTATGCTATATCTCGAAAACTAAGCATTTGCGAGCACAGTATCATTCGTGTAAAACGTCTTAAAATGTCTCTAATTACTTAAATGCGGCAACGAAATTTTGAAAATCGTTGACGACAATAAAATCAATATTGACGGAAAATTTTAGGTTTATTTATAATTGAACAGAAAATATTGTGGCGAGAAACTCCGTACTGCCTCCACGTACCTGTTCACTTCTCTCGCTTTAAGTTCTCTAGTTTGACTTCATATTAACATATTCCCCGCGTATTGGGCGACATGTGTACCACCGGGTATATTGCTCATTCGCTTACAGGTATAAATGAATGCCCTTTCGTTTGTTTCCCGATCTTTAAAAAAAAGAATGTTATCATACGAGGTGAATTAGTGTCGTGCAGTTGCATTTCCATATTTCTTAGGAAAGATAATAATTTATTCGAGCGATAAAGTAGATTTCCCTATTCTGCTACTTACAACCTAACTAAACCAACTGTTAACAACCGCAGAAAGAGAAAAAATAAGAAAACAGTTTGTTTCCAATAAAGTTGATTCAAAAAAACACATCATTGAATTTTTAAACCCCTCAGGGGGATACAACTATTGTATCTATGGGAATTAGCGCTCCCAGGGGGACTATGTGAGGGCCCGAGCTAAGGGTTAGGTAGACTTCCTTTTTGTTGAAATAACATAGGTTTTTGTTCTGTTACGGACCATCTTTTTTCGGTTCACTGCTGTCCTGTTTTTTCAACACCTACTACTTTCTTCTTGAACTTTGATCTTGTTTCATAAACTTCTTTCTCATCTTACTGTTTCTATGCCCTTTCTGCGTAGATTCCACGTTCCCTAAACTCCATACTAAATGGTGCCTTCCTCCTTCCTCTCTTTGGATCGCCTTTGTAGCGGATAGGGAGGCTTAAACTAACTAATAATCTAATCTAATCTTGAATTTTTAAAATATCTTTCAGCAAGGATCCTTAGTTGATACACACACACACACACACACACACGCACACACACATGGGTTTTCTAATTTGTAATATCACTAGTCGAAACAAATGATTGAGGGCAACGTATTCATATTGTGACTTAATCAAGGTTTGATAACCTATGTAACTACAATATGAAAACGCAATGAGTGTGTTAAGAAACAAGAATTGAAGACTTCTTTTCAAGCTGCATTTTTTCTTGTGTTTTTATGGTTGTAAGCATCTTTTCTCGCCGTGGCACAGTGGTTAAGGCATCGCCCTTGCATGTAGGAGTCGAGGGTTCGTATCCCGGCGCTGGCGCGGCGATTTTCTCCGTTGGGTATAAGTGAAAGCTCAAGCACAATACCCCACTCAACCCAGGTGTCGGAAATGGGTACCGGCTTTACGGGAGAAACCGTCATGGTGTCCTATATAAAGTGTTAGTTATAAGGCATTTGAAAAACCAATGCTCAGGATCATATGTATCAGGCTTGATTGGAAATGAAGCATCCTAAGATGCCGATGTTTGTTTTTTTTTGTTCTCAAAATGTACTTATAACAGTACAAGAAAAAAAATGGACTGCTATTGTAAATTTAAATGATTAGTTTCAATCAAATTTCCACATGTCGCGTTTTATACGAGGTTTTCAGACAACCATTGTCAGAATATGGTTATGTTTATCTTAGGTTGCCCTTTCATTTCACACACCTGGGTCGAGTGCAGGGTTGTGACTTACTTCTTCCGTTTCCCAAGAGGAAGAAACGCCGCGTTCACCACGCAGTGTTTCCAACAGTCCACGGTAAACTGTACACTGCGTTTTTCTTGTGTGTATTCAGAAATGAACGCGTAACTTTCAATTTCTTATTCTCCTGCTTTACGATATCGAAGAGGATAATCTTCGTGATTTTATGCCCATTCATAATTAGGGCACTGAATATCTTTGTATTTGTTTTTTCAGATTTTACTTTCTTCAAACAATTTCCAATTTGCCTATTTTCGTTTTGAATTATGTGTCGTTATTATTGCTTTATTGAAACTATTATATGTATGCACTGGGCTTTAAACATATTCTTTTAGAGGAGGCAAATAATGGAACTAATAAAAGTAATAGTGATAATAAATATAAAAATTAAAATAGTAATACATAGTATTTAAATGCAACGCATCTTCAAAAAATGGCAGTTAAATTAAGGTGACGTAGATTTTCTAGTTTAAAAGAAACATGTTGCCGTTTGAGGATGACCAGTTAAAGAAAGTCCCAGGGCACCGTGGCCGAGTGGTTAAGAACGCGCCATTCACGGGAAGGGTCGGTATTTTGTATCCCGACAGTGCCGCCCAGTGTTTCTCCCCGTTGAGAAAAGGGAGAACTGGGCCACAATTCCCCACTCTACCCAGGTGTGTGAAATAAATACCGGCTTGACCAGGGGTTAACCGTCATTGCGTTCTGGTGTTAGTTATAAGGCATTTCAAAAAACAATGTACGAGGCGATGTGTATCAGGCTTGATTGGAACAAAACATCCATTAACTTTTACAGGAGGTCCAGCATACAGTCTAAACTTCACGGGAGAAAAAAGTAACCAAAGGTCAAGTGCAGGCGATGTTATTGTATGATCAATTTATCAGGCTTGATTGGAACAAAACATCCATTAACTTTTACAGGAGGTCCAGCGTACAGTTTAAACTTCTCGGGAGAAAAAAGTAACTAAAGAGTCAAGTGCAGGCGATGTTATTGTATCTTCATCAGGGGTTCCCAACTTTTTTTTTCACCCGAATCCCTACGAAAATTTCATTCGAACCTCACACCCCCTGGAATAAAACTGCCAACTTATAGCCAATATCCTATTATTTACCTGGACTTTTCTCGCCCGCCTCCCCTCCCCCCCCCCTGGAACAGCGTCTCGCACCCCCAGAAGTGCTTCCACCCCAGGCTGGAAACCCCTGATTTACATCCAGATATAGGATCACTACCGACACTATAGGATGTCATCGGACTATAGGACGACTAAAGGATGTTTTATTCCAATTAAAGCCTGATACATATCATCTTGTACATTGGTTTTTCAAATGCCTTATAACTAACACCAGGACGCAATGACGGTTATCCCCGGACAAGCCAGTACCTATTTCCGACACCTGGGTAGAGTATAGAATTGTGGAATTGTGGCCGAGTTCTCTCTTTTCCCAACGGGGAGAATCACCGGGTGGAAGATCGATCGATGGCTCCACCTGAAAATCCGCCTCTTTAGATGACCTCATTAGTAGATCCTTTTCAATAGGCAGCCCTGCCAAAGTACTTGTCTGTGATCTAAAAAGAATCCCAATAACTGAAACATATATTAATGCTCCAAAATATTTTATTTCACCTATACAAGTTAGTTTGAAGGCCCTTGCACCTTGGCATACGAACTACTGTTTTCTATTCTATATTCCTGAATATGATATTTCAGTTCTATTCATATTCCAAATTCCGTTATATATTCCATGATATAATTCATTCCGTGTCCCATAATATATTCCGTTCCTACGCAGATAGTTTTCCCATGACGACTAATGTACGACACACTCTATTACCACTTTCCATGCACAATTATATTTCCATGTATTTTTACCTCACACCTCCCATTCTTGTCTACGCTTATTTTCTTCAGGCATTTCACCAGCGCTACTCAACAACTGCCGGCACTGGTGGCACAAAATGCTTTACATCAAGCAAGCAAAGTGCACACCATCTTATATAGTGATTTACATTAATCAATCACTTAAGTATTTCATATATCCTTTACATCAATCAAATTAATTCAATCAAGTTTTACATCAATCACCAAGTTTTAAAGTTTTACATGAATCAAGTAAAGTGCAGACCATCTTACATATTGCATTACATCAATCAAGTTTTACATCAATCATCAAATTTTGCAACAAGTAAAGTGCAGACCATATTATTCGTTGCTTTATAATTCCAATTGCATAAAATAAACATTGCATTATGTTTTACTAGTTTTACATCTGTGCTACCTGGTTCGCACCGTACCCATTGCGCACGCCTGGTTAGAGTGGGAGGTGTAGTGTGGTGAGCTTTCTCGCTTATGCCTACCGGTGGAAATCCAAGGGAGACGGAGGGGATGAGGTCGGTAGGAGCTGTGGGGGGATAAGGAGGAGGGATGTGTTGAGAGGGAGCTGTGACTGAAAAAAGGAGGGATGGGGTGAGGAGAAGCTGTGAGGGAAGAAAGGAGGAGGGATGGGGTGAGGGGGAGCTGTGAGGGAAGAAAGGAGGAGGGATGGGGTGAGGGGGAGCTGTGAGGGAAGAAAGGAGGAGGGATGTGGTGAGGGGAGGCAGGGGGAGCTCGAGAGGAACACGGCGCAAAAAGCACCACCGAAGCCCGCCAGGTCGATGACTCTTGTCTCTTCCCTAAGTGTCTTCCCCATCCCCAATTGCCTGCCTCTCCCCCAGTTAACAGAGTCACCCCAGGTAACTGTCACCCTAGTTAAGTATGTCTCCCTCAGTTAATTGAGTCATCCCAGTTAAGTGGATCTCCCCAGTTAACTGAGTTATCTCAAATAACTCTATCAACACAGTTTATTTTCATCCCTGCCCAAAGCATCGCTCAAGTTGAGTGAATCACTCATTTCTATTTATTTACACAGTTGCCCGCTTCATCACAGTTGACTATGGGGTGTCGAGTAACGGGGCATTAACTGCAGTTGTTCAGTTGGGCGAATCAGCGGTGCCAAGATCGCAGCCACGTCATTGCAGAGCATTCCAATCATTCCAATCATCTTTACCAATCACTCGTCAGTCCCCTGTGCCAATCATCTTTACCAATCACTCCTGTAAGCCGCCCGTGACAATCATTCTTTCTTCCTAATCAACCCTGTCAATCATCTCAGCCAATCACTCCTGTAAGCCCCCGCCTGAGCTGTTCAACCTTGCTAATCAAGCCAGTCAATCCTCTCTGCCAATTAAGCCCAGCCAATCATCTTAGTCAATCTCTCATGTGAACCACCCGTGCTTATCATCCTCGCCAATTGACCCTGCCAATTATATCTGCCAATCAATCCAGCCAAACACCACTGTCAGCCATCCATACCAATCATCCTCGCCAATTAACCCAGCCAAATAAATCTGCCAATCAACCCAGCCACTTGCTCTTAGCATTTTCTGGATCTTTTCCAGATAAGCCCCGTCGCTAATTCAACACATAAGTTCACCCACTTGTAATTTGAAGTCGATAGGTGCATTATTTCGAAAGTCACAAGTGGATGAACTAATGTATTATCACGGCGCTCGAGTCGGATAGGTATATTCAGAAATTTACGTAGTTTACAGATAACCATTTCCGTACAGTCTAGAATGTTTCAATTTTTCGTCTGAGAGTAATTTGAAATCGGTAGGTGCATTATTTCGAAAGTTACAAGTGGGTGAACTTATGTGTTGCATTAGTGGCGGGGCTTATCTGGAAAAGATCCCATTTTCCTTCCTTGTACTCGGTGTAAATGTCGCTTTTAAACGCCAATGGGATGTTGGTGTTCAACGCCAGTGGGATGTTGGTGTTGAACGTTAGTGGGAGTTGGTGTTAAACGTTAGTGGGATATTGGTGTTAAACGTTAGTGGGATATTGGTGTTAAACGTTAGTGGGATGTTGGTGTTCAACGCTAGTGGGATGTTGGTGTTAAACGTTAGTGGGATGTTGGTGTTAAGCGCCAGTGGGATGTTGGTGTTAAACGTTAGTGGGATGTTGGTGTTAAACGTTAGTGGGATGTTGGTGTTCAACGCTAGTGGGATGTTGGTGTTAAACGTTAGTGGGATGTTGGTGTTCAACGCTAGTGGGATTTTTGTGTTAAACGCTAATGAGATGTTGCTTTTAAACCCTAGCGCGATGTCATTGGATAGTAGATATGATTAGGTTAGATTAGCATAGTTGACGAAAATGACTAAATCCGTTATAAATTTTATTTGTCATTGATTTAATCCATTGATGACTAAATTCCTTATTGACTTAACCCGTTGACTAAATACTTTATTGACCAAGTCTTGGTTAAATTCTTTATTGACTAAATCCGTTATTGACTAAATCCGTTAATGACTAAATGCGTTAATGACTAAAGCCGTTAATAACTAAATCTGTTATTGACTAAATCCGTTGACTGTAACCGTTAAAAGTCCACTCCACGTTTGGCATGCGCCCAATAGCTACTACACGTCTACCACAATTTATAAAGTGAAAGTTCATTCCTATATTGTACATCCATTATTCTATGCGCGTTTTATGCTGATATGATTTATTAATCTTTGAAAACAACTTATTAGGTAGTTGAATGGAGAATAAAAATTGGATAGAATAAAGTAAAGAATAAAAAATAAACCACAAAATATAAAGAATTGGGAGTAAAAATGAATGAAATATAGAATACAGGATAAAGAATGAAGGCTAGAATGCATAAAATGGCCACAGGAACGAACTGCGTGGCTCATTCTTGGTTTTTTGCCCGAGTCTCACGCACACAATCACGCACGGGCACCAAAGTAAAAGTAGACAAAAATACAGCCACAAGAATACACAAAAATATTCGCATACAGTCATCAACTTTCATTCCCAATCACCATTGCAATTTTATTAACACCAAAAACCGTCCGTTTCTCATACATGTGGTAGGTATTCATCAATATAAACAGCAGGTATATAAAGTATTTAAATTGTAAAAATTATTTAAATTGTTTAAAATTGTTTAAAAATTTTTAAGCCTATTTAAAATTGTTTAAAAATGTCCAAAAAATGTCCAAAATACTTTACAATTGTGTAAAATTGTTCATAATTGTTCGAAATTGTTCAAAATTGTTTAATTATATTTTAAATTGTTTAAAAATTTGCGTGCGCCAATGAGATGTAGAGCAGGAATCTGCGCAAGCAGTTCTGGGCAGGAATGAAGGCGAGGGCGGCTCTCCGCAGCCGTCAACGAGCAACAGATGTGTTTGAATGTCGGCCAACTGAGCGGCAGCAGCAACAACAAAATTAGCAGCAGCAGCAGCGGCAGCAGCAACAACAAAATTAGCAGCAGCAGCAGCGGCAGCAGCAACAACAAAATTAGCAGCAGCAGCAGCGGCAGCAGCAACAACAAAATTAGCAGCAGCAGCAGCGGCTACAGCAGCAACAACAGCAGCTAGGAAATTAGCAGCAGTAGCAGCGGCTGCAGGAGCAACAGCAGCTAGGAAATTAGCAGCAGCCACAACAGCAACAACATAATTAGCGGCAGCATCAACAGCGACAAAATTAGCAGAAGTAGCAGCGTCAGCATAGGGTGCAGAGACAACAGCAGCGTCACCAAAAGGAGTAAAGTTATCGGCAAGAACAACAAAATTAGCAGCAGCATCGGCTGCAGCAGTGGCAGCAATAACAGCAACAAAATTATCACCACTAGCAACAACAGCAACAAAAATACTAGCAGTAGCAGAAACAGCAGCTGCCGTATGATTTAGCTCACCATATATAAGTAAAAATAGAACTACAACGGTAATTATTATCTTCTTCTTCAATTTTTTTCATGCATGTTTCATGTACGTTGACATTTAGCCTCGCTTTAGCTAATAGACCAACACGCGAAACGCGTTGCCACTGATGTGTTCCTCTAAGAAATTTTAGCTCTTTTTAAAAGCATTTTATCAAACGGTTTGTTTGGTGTGTGAAGAATGCATGAAGAATGGAGTTTTAATGATTATTTTCAGAATATATAATATAAAGTGCAGCATTAAACTGGCTCGTATAAGCTGAAACTAACACATTGGTACTGACGGATAATAAATATTGTAAATATGAATGAACAAGTAATTTAGCTAAACAATCTTTTTCAAACCACGCGCAAAATCTTGAGAGCTTTAAGAAAGCGTGAGACGAGTCTTGAAATTTGGCAGAGTGAAGTAAAAATGGTCTCGTGTAAAATAAATGCGCTTCAAAAGACCTCCGACAACATAAATACCGAACCAAATGAAGATAACCAGACGAGAACATGTGTGTGACTTTCATGCGCACGGCCGCCGTGCTGGAGTTTTGGGTAAGCGCCTTAGTCATACTTTGTCTCGAAGTGAGTTAGTAAATAATTGAGTCAGTACGTTAGTAAGTTAGTGGGCTTGTAAGTTAATAAGTAAGCTAGTATGCGAGTTTGAACGTTAGTAAGTTAGTAAATAAGAAAATAAGTAAGTCAGTATGTAAGTTAGTAAGTAAGTTAGTTAGTAAGTTAGTAAGTTTGCAAGTTAGTTGGTAAGTAAGTTAGTAGGTAAGTTATTAAATAAGTTAGTAAGTGAGTAAATGAGTCGGTAAGTTAGAAACTAAGTTGTTAGGTTAGTGAATAAATTAGTAAGTTAGTAAGTCAATAAGTAAGCTAATGAGTCAGTGAGTAAGTGAGTTGTTAGCAAGTAAGACGTCACTGACCCGTAACTAGGATCTGCACACGCAGTGCACACAGCACAGCAGACAGTGCACACCAATTTTTCATTAAAGATTTGCGATCAAGAAACAATCTCTTCTCACGAAACTACGGTTAATAGTTGCTCTTCCAGCCATCAAATGGACATCATTGAGAATTAAACTTTGTCCGTGTCGATGCTTGCACATTGCAGGGAAGACCAGCCACAGTGACTTATTTTTGACACGAACGACTTGTCCGTCATCTACATGCTGTTAGAAGTTCATACATACTGTTGAAAGATATTTTTGAACAACAACGCAGCATGAAATGTTCATACATCGCTGCCCTAGAATATACATATATCCTAATCATCAGCTTATGTATGAACGCAGCATTAAACGTTCGTACATCACTGCCCTGAATTATATTTCTTGCTCAATGATTTATGTATGAACGCAGCATTCAAAGTTCATATGTATTGCTGCCATAAAAAATATTTCCAACTCATAAATATATACAAACCGCAGCAGCAGGTAATTAAGATTTGAGAGAACGATGAACAAGACGCGCCAGAATGGCAAGCCGCGGAACAGAAGGGTGGGAGGCGACACCACTCACATGAATAGCTTTCGAGTCAGTAGACCTCGGCAGGCATCTCTCTGAGGAGACACGCGGTAGAGAGCGAACAGCAAGCGAGAAGAAGAAGAAGAAGAAGTGAGAAGAAGATCACAAAAAAAGGTTGCGCTAGAGAAGAAGCAGAAGTTGGCGGCCGGCGTACCTGCGAGGGGAGTGTGAGGGCAGGAAGGAAGGAGGGGAGCCCGCTGCCGAGGGTTGCCCGGTGTGTCGCTCAGTCTCGCGCTGCGCTTTGCGGCGTGGCGCTGCCGCGGCGCTGCGCCGCTGTGATAAATTCTGAGCTTCCGATTTTTGACAGTGAAAATGTGCATTTTTCTCATTAAAAGTTTCCTAAGCCCATCTAAAAATGGGACGGTGTGTTGACTTTTGGTCTGACAAGTGGATGAACTCATGATTAAAACTTGGCAAGGAAAGAAATTTTCGCTATTTCATTTGCTGTTCCGCTGCCGTATATTTATTATGCCTCCTAAATAGAACTCCGATGTCTCCAATGTCTTGAGTTGTGTACTCCAAGGGCAGCCAAGCCGACGGAATTGCGGCTCTTAGAGCCTTGCTTTTGCGACCTAACTGAAAATGTGAAAAGAGCTTACCTGATTATCATTTGAAGCCTTATAGTGAAATGTTTTACCTATCTGTCTTAAATGAACTTTGATAAAGCAAAGAAGTCGTTATAAAATAATGTTGTAGTTTGACCTAGACTTTAAAGAACTTTTGTGGGCTTGTACGGAAAAATTAGTAAAATCACTCAAATTAAAGTTTTGCTTTATTCATCTAACTCTCGCACTTTTTGGCGACGACATTCAGGGCATTTACAGGAAATGAGTCCCAGCAATGTGTGACTTTCCAATTAATTTCTTGTTTGTTTAGTCCAAATGACGAACCTGACTCGAACCCTATTATGCGTTTGTGGAAATTGAACGGGGATATTGGCTACCGATATCTCTGATCTCTTTCGTGCACGTTAAAAAATATGGCCAATCATTCACGTCTCGCAGTGATAAAGTAGCGGTTTGAAGATGCGTCCATACCAGGTGACTGCGTCGCTGGAGTTAACTGCGTCACCCCAGTTGACTATGTCTTCCCAGTTAGCTGCGTCTCCCCAGTTAGGTGATTCATCCCAGTTGACCATGTCTCCCTAGTTAGCTGCGTCTCCCCAGTTAGTTGATTCATCCCAGTTGACTATGTCTCCCCAGTTAGTTGATTCATCCCAGTTGACTATGTCTCCCTAGTTAGCTGCGTCTCCCCAGTTAGTTGATTCATCCCAGTTGACTATGTCTTCCCAGTTAGCTGCGTCTCCCCAGTTAGTTGATTCATCCCAGTTGACTATGTCTCCCTAGTTAGCTGTGTCTCCCCAGTTAGGTGATTCATCCCAGTTGACTATGTCTCCCCAGTTAGCTGCGTCTCCCCTCTTAATTAACTGGGTCATCCCAGGGAACTATATCTCCCAGTTGACAGGGCGTCCCCAGTTAACTGGCTCATCCCAGATAACTGTGTCAAGACGGGAATTAATGTTCACAAGGGAAATATTTCAGGACGCTTTTGATATCGAAAAGGTATGACTCCAAAGAGCAGATTTGGGACATGAATCTATTCGTTGAATTTACTCGTCTGATTACGCAAGAACAAATCAATTTCACAAGCTACACTTATGAGGTAGATACTAGTTGAAATTCAATTGTAGCATTTTTTTGCACCATAATGAAATTCGATGCGGAAATATTCGTGCTGAGATGCTTTACTCATACTTCCAATTTTTCTCTTTAATTTGGAACTTCTTTTGAGTCGCGAACCGTGAGAAGTTCGTCCCTGAAAATGTGTGTACCATATGAACCCCACGTGAGCTGATTGCACAAACGCAAAATATTTTGCAGTGAAAATTTACGGGAAAAAGGCTTCGGAATTTGTGATCAAGAAGTTTTTTTGGACTGTGTAATGGTGCATAGAATTTGGGGTTGAGTGAAGGGTGCAATTTATACCATTGCGCAGCTGGATAATTTCTGGTTGTGCGTAGAGGCAAAATTAAGGATCTGCTCAGATCGATAATTTTGAGCTGTGTGAGGATTGACAATTTGAGAATGTGCACACTTAGGGGACACTTCCGAGTTAGACACTTTGGAGGCATTTTGGAATTAGACGCATTGAAGCTAGACACTTTGGGGACACTTTGGAGTCACACGCTTTGGATTTCAAAACTTTTGGGACACTTTGAGGCTACACACTTTAGATTTAGACACTTTGGAGTTAGAGACTGGTAAACATTTTTGACATTTTAAGTCTGTGCACACATGGACAATTTGAGGCTCAGTTCTAAGTGATTTATTTAGATCTGCAACGTCTGTGAAGGATTATTTTGTAGACCATGACACAGAGTCATAAGGAATTCGGTGTTACTAAATTTTTTCAGAATTCGTGTTATTTGTGGAATGTCGGTGCAAAATTCGCCGTTTCTTGAGAGATTTAAAAAAAGGGTTTATTTATTTTTTCCCTCAACAGGAACACACATTATCGAATTAGCCAACAGCTCAATAAGATTCTAATCAAATCTTATACATCCAAAAATGTTTCAGCTATCTTTTTTCTTGCGACACATTGTTAGGGCAAAATTTAGCATTCCTCGTACGCACTAGAAAAAAAAAAACATTTTTGAAGCGTATTTTTCTGAAACACATTGCTTCTACAAAATCTAAATTTGGGATTCCACAGCCAAAACTCGCTCATGCGCAGAAAAGTATTTTTGCGAATTTCGAACCACGCCTGACAACACTCGACGGCTATCCCCTCCGGGCAACGCACCGGGGACTCATTTGACTACCGTGTTGAGACTTTGAGCTAGTGCTAGTGCTATTGAGACATAGTGCTAGTGCTAGTGCTATTGAGACATGGAGCTAGTGCTAGTGCTATTGAGACATGGAGCTAGTGCTATTGAGACATGGAGCTAGTGCTATTGAGACATGGAGCTAGTGCTATTGAGACATGGACCAAGCTAGTGCTTTTGAGACATGGAGCTAGTGCTATTGAGACATGGAGCTAGTGCTTTTGAAACATGGAGCTTGTGCTATTGAGACATGGAGCTAGTGCTATTGAGACATGGAGTTAGTGCTATTGAGACATGGAGCTAGTGCTATTGAAACGTGGAGCTAGTGCTAGTGCTATTCAGACATGGAGCTAGTGCTAGTGCTATTTTGACATTGAGCTAGTGCTAGTGCTATTGAGACATGGTGCTAGTGCTAGTGCTAGTGCTATTGAGACCGAGTGCTAGTGCTATTGAGACATGGAGCTAGTGCTATTGAGACATGGAGCTAGTGCTAGTGCTATTGAGACATGGAGCTAGTGCTATTGAGACATGGAGCTAGTGCTATTGAGACATGGAGCTAGTGCTAGTGCTATTGAGACATGGAGCTAGTGCTATTGAGACATGGAGCTAGTGCTATTCAGACATGGAGCTGGTGCTAGTGCTATTTAGACATGGAGCTAGTGCTAGTGCCATTGAGACATGGAGCTAGTGCTAGTGCTAATGAGACATGGAGCTAGTGCTATTCAGACATGGAGCTGGTGCTAGTGCTATTTAGACATGGAGCTAGTGCTAGTGCCATTGAGACATGGAGCTAGTGCTAGTGCTAATGAGACTTGAAGCTTGTGCTAATTCAAATGGTTTATTAGACACGGGCTTCGCCGCGACATTTTTCCATAGCTCTGCGCCGTGCTCAGTTCCGGACTCCGGAACATCCAGAAGCTCGAAAAAATCCGGCGTAGTGGAGTCGAAGAATTTGGGATTCTAGTGGAAAGGGACTTGATGTTTCCTTCATAAAAAGTGTGTACTTACTTTTTAACTTTTCCCATACATTTCGGTTCGCTACATTAGCCATCATTTTTTAAACGAACTCGTTCGTGGTCTTTCAGTGAATGTAATAATGCTTTGTGTTCTTGGTCGTTTGGAACTTTGTACCAGCTTACATGGTGGAAATAATGAGCAGTTTAATTCGAAGTCATTTCAGCAGCCAGTTGAATTTCTATGAAACACTCAAAAGGAAAACGAGAAAAAAATGGAAAATTCAACTAATGAAACCGTGAAAACCCGTGCATAGAATGAGATTTGTGTTCATTAATTGCAGTAAAAAGATAAACCTATCGTGAAAAGGCATAGTTAATCAGTTTGCATGACTCCAAAAATTTACAAGTACTGCAGTAAGAACTGGGCACGAAATCATCAAATATCCACGGAATGATCGAAACTTTATCGTTTATCATCAAATTTTCACTGAGTGATCCAAAACTAGGTCATTCATTCGCGGGATTGGACGTACTAATGAAGCATCAGCTAGCACTCTGTCATGCTCAGCTATTCTGGTGTAAAGATTAAGTACAGATTGCGTCTTAGTAGACGACTATAATATTTATTCCGCATGTATTGACTTTAACACGTTCTCTGCGTTTTAGTACACATGTTTGCCACTACATAAATTGATTTTTATGTACCAGTTTAAACGTTTTGTATTTAAAATATTTTACTACATAATTAGAAATAAATTTAAGCGTACAAGGTAAAATATTATCGTGCAATTATATTGCTCACACATCTTAGGAAGGTTAAAAATGTGTTCGAGCAATAAAGCCGGATTTTCTACACTGCGTCTTCCAGCCTAATCAAGCAGACTGTAGCAACCGCGTGAACGCAGTTAATTATTGAGCTCAATTTTTCCAGGAGACCCACGCATAAATTAGAAAAGACAAGGATTTTTGCCAAGAAAACAGCTTCAACTTGTGGCGTTAAGCGTTTGCGTTAGCTGAGTGTTGTTTGGGTTGAAATTTTTAGAGGGCCTTTTGTTCGGGTTGAATTTTTCAGAGGGCCTTTGTAAGAAACACTTTTTGAAATGGAATACGGTAACTGTTCAGAGTCGAACGCTAGCTTAGAAATTCAGCGAACAACGTGCGATGAAGGAAGTACGAAAATATTTTAGGAAAATATTGAATTTTATCAATGCAACTTGTGGCGACTACAGCAAATTTTGGCAACTTGAGGCAACTGCAGCACACATAGGCGCAATCTCCAGGCGACTGAAACACATTTTGGCACCCATGAGAAACAGAAACTTAAATTTTGTCATTAGATGTTTTTTAGTGGATCGTTCAGGACATCAGGGCTAGAGTTTAAGATCTTTTGTTATACATCCCGGAAGAGAAAGACAAAACTTAGATTTCATTTTGTGGTTAACATACAGATTTACACTTCGACTGCGACATGACCCACCAGTGGTCACTGAGGGAATTTTCATAACGCTGCTGACCGACCAGCAGGCACAAACTCAATTTTCATAAATACTCAACGAAAACTAAACGAAGGCACGATCTATTTAATGTTCATTACTTTCAAAATTGATCTCTAAACTTATCTTTAATTGGAGTTAAATACTTAACTTCAGTTTAACCCATCGCAGTTAACAACTTGACTTTCCTCACGATGAGGAGGCCCCCCCCCCCACCAAAAATGCCGCCGATGTTGCTGTCTGTGGATCATGGGTAGGCGAGGCAGTGTTGCCAGATTGTCGTTTTGTCAGGCCAAAATCTTTACACCCACGCTTCTCTGAATAAAATTTAAGCGCTCATCATCTGGCATCGCCGGAAGATTGTATATAAGAGTGCTTTCACGCTTTAATTTTACCCGAAAAATTTCTTAAAGCGTTCACTGCGGTGCGGGGGTTTTTACCAAAAGTCAAACTGATATTGAATTCTATTTCAATTTTCATCTTTAATCGAAAATAGGATAAAGTAGAATTGGTACCCTCAAGGTGATTTTTGTGAGGTGCAAGTAATGATTCAGTTATGACCGCCGGTGGCTCACTAGCACAATGGAAATTCCCTCAGTGACCACCGGTGGGTCACCAGCACTGTGGAAATTCCCTCAGTGACCACCGGTGGGTCACCAGCACTATGGAAATTCCCTCAGTGACCACCGGTGGGTCACCAGCACTATGGAAATTCGCTCAGTGACCACCGGTGGGTCACCAAGCTGTCAAGGCGATAGAGCTGCTGTGTAACGGAATCCTAGATGTACGCATTCTCTATCATCTTAATTCGATCATTATGCAAAGGTGAAAATTGCTTTGCAATGCTGAACAAAAAAAGTTTATTTTATGCGTTAGAGAGATTTATTTGATATTATTTTCCATCGAACTGAAAATTATCTCTAATTTAATCATGATATTTCTTTTTCAGTGATAGTTATGCATGTGCGTTTTATGGTTCATGTTTTTTGACACACTTCAAAAGTTTTGCGTCGCTTCACACGAGTCGAATCTTCACCTTTTGTGAAGGCTCGCACAATTCATTTTTCACTCCCTCTTTTTCTTCGTTTGACCGTCCTGTCTTCACTGTACTGCGAGCCTAAATAGGCATTTGCGTTCCAAATATTTTAAAGTGAATTCCTTTTACTTATGTTTCCAAATTAATAGCATAGAAGATCATCGGACCAAAAAGCTCTCGACACTTTCTATGTTCCTGCACAAATCTGACCTTGGCGAGTGAAAAATCTGCCCTTGACAAGCCACAAATCTGTCCTTGACAAGCCACAAATCTGTCCTTGACAAGCCACAAATCAGTCCTTGACAAGCCACAAGTCAGTCCTTGACAAGCCACAAGTCAGTCCTTGACAAGGCATAAATCAGTCCTTAACAAGCCACAAATCAGTCCTCGACAAGTCCCAAATCAGTCCTTGACAAGCCACAAATCAGTCCTTGACAAGCCACAAATCAGTCCTTAACAAGCCACAAATCTGTCCTTCACAAACCAGACAACTAAAAACGAACTCAAGCTACACTTACACGGGCATTTCAACATTACAAAGAACATAGAAAAAAATCTCGAGGGAGCTGCAGTATAGCGACACAAAAAATTAATGCAACTGCAGTAAATTGAGGCAACTTGAGGCGACTACAGCCAATTTCGGCAACTTGAGGCAACTGCAGCACACATAGGCGCAATCTCCTGGCGACTGAAACACATTTTGGCCCACGAGTCGCTAAATAACCACAACCCATCTAGACTCCTCCTCCTGCCAAAATGATGGTACCAGCCCCAGCCACAGCCCTCGCAACAAGCCCATACGCATCAGGGGTCACCACAGCCGCCCTACACCCAGCCCTGCCGCAGCTGGACGCAGCGTACGCCGCTGCAGCAGCGGCCAACCTTCAACCCCCCGCAAAGGACACGACCTGGACGAAGCTGTTCGTGGGGGGCCTGCCCTACACCACCACCGACCAGGAGCTCAGGGAGTTCTTCGAGGAGTTCGGCGAGATCGAAGAGGCCGCCGTCATCATCGATCGTCAGACCGGGAAGAGCAAAGGATATGGATTCGTAAGTAAAGTTTTAGTTTTGATGTTGGCGTAATTTTAAATTTTTTACATGGATTCGTAAGTAAAATTTTACCTTAGGTTCAACATTGGAGTAGTTTGAAGTTTGCAATGTAGGAGTATTTCTTTGAAGGGATTTTAGTGTATGAGTATTTCTTTGAAGGGATTTCAATGTAGGAGTAGTTCATTGATAGATTGTAATGTAGGAATATTTCTTTGAAGGGATTGCAATGTAGTATTTCTTTGCAGGGATTGCAATGTAGGAGTATTGCTTCGAAGTTTTTTCAACGTAGGAGTATTGCTTCGAAGTTTTTTCAACGTAGGAGTAATTTTAAGTGTTTTTAATTTAAGGGTATTTTTAAGTGCCTTTAACGTTGGTTTCGTGAGTAATCTTCCACTTATAGCTTCAATGTAGAAGTATTTTCAAGTGTTTTGACAGAATTTATCCACTGGGATGGGAATTTATCCACTGGGATTAGGTACTTGGTATAGCCGAGGTATTTAATGCTGAATATACACAGAAAATTTACTCATTTTGTGTTTATAAATGAGATAAATATGCTCTCAACTCTGATCAATTCTGTCTCTACGTCTCGCCGCAACCAAATTCAATCCATAAACGTTGGTTCATGTATTTAATCCATAAACGTTAGTTTATGGATTAAATATTAGTCAACATAAGCGCAAAAAAAAATAGCTTATGGCGGTCAAAAATATTCTAACATTAGGAATTTTCACTCTAAAACGGAAATTCGAAAAATTTAGCAAAATCGGTATTATTTATTAAAAAACAATTTTGATAAATCTGCTAATATTCCAATAAGAAAGTTGAAGTCCTTTAAAGAAGAAACAAAAATGTTAAAAAAATTATCGCAAAATAAACCCTGCAAGTTTTGATGAAGCGAACACCTGCTATAATAAAGCGTACGTACGCTTCATTATGGCAGGAGTACGCTTCATTATGGCAGGTGTACGCTTCGTTTTGGCAGGTGTACGCTTTATTAAGACAGGTGTACGCTTGCCGCCATAAAGCGTGCTGCGCATGTCAGAGCGTCGTACAGAGTGTGCTTCCCATCGGCTTATCAGAGTCGTGGCGTCTGCTCGAAATGGTGTCTTTTTACACTCTCGTAATTATCAGAAAGTATTTAAAGAAGACTGGCCAATCATGAGCGTCAACGTAGCTGCGACAGAAACGGTCGCTCAGTGATTATCTTCTTTAGTGAATAAAAAATAGCGAGCTTTAGTTTGAAACGTCGACCTGTGTTGATCCTGCTGATAAGCCCCGTTGTTTTGGTCCTGCCGTGTTTGTTCCTAACTCCTGTTGGTGTCTGCTAGCCATCTTTCCACGGGGTGTGCTGGTGTCTTCGCTCGTCAGTGGACATGGTTACTCATGCTGGTACTTATGGTTGCAGCCTCAAGTGAATTTGAAGGCATTACGTCATGTGATATCAGAATTCGACTTCCGTCTTCCATCCTCGGGTCAGCGCGCCGGCCATCAGATATCGATGAGGGTAGAGTTGAGGGCTCGCGTGCTGGAGATAAGACCGCTCATTGGTCGAGGGGAGAGGGAGGGCGAGGGTCACGAGGCCAGGCTCAGCCAATCGCCGCCAGTATTCGCTAGCAACGTTAACAATGAGCAGCGTTGACTTCTGCTGCTTTTGGCAGCCTGTGCTTGACGCCGCGGACTTCGTTTCTGGGGCGGGCGGAGTGAAAAAAAGAAAGAAAAGTCCTCTTTTGTGTCCCAATGAAATGAAATCCCAAACAATTTATTGAACCAGTGAAATTTCAGTGTTTATACTTGGATTTGAAGAAAGTAGGAGTAGTCGAGGGGTTCTAATAACAGAAAAGAAGCGCTTATTTCAACTGCCGTTGCTGTGTGTGCTTGGGGCTGTCGCCTTGGAAATTACATGTCTGTCAGCGGCAAAATTCGCATCTAAAGTCACGAAATAAAAGCTGCTCTACAACCTCGCCCAAATGACAGCCATGGCTCCTGGTGCATGAATAACGCACGAGACCTGTGATTTCCAGAGTAAGGTTCGGAGACATGTGATTTCACGCAAAAAGTGTGAGTAGTAGGACACGCAAGTGAATATCACCGAAAGAAAACCAACCGAATTGGTTTAAGCATTTATGGTTTATCGTGAAAGGTAGAAATGTGATAGAATATCTATTGTTTACTCATCAGATACTTCGCTGTAGTGGATAAGGTAATCAGTGAGTTTTTTCATAATTTCACCTACCTTAAAAATCAAAACTGTTCGCAGAATGTTGAAGTAAAACCCACACAGAGTCCGTGTCTAGCGTTGGTGTACACAGCGGGTGTCTAACAACGCAGAGTTCAGATTTAACACTTGGACTGCGGCTGGTGAAACTGAACTTAAATATTAAATAATTTGAGTTAAATAATTAACTCAAATTTAAAGTGAATTGTAGCAAGCAGTGTTGAAACTTGCAAAATGAACTGGATCGTGCTTTTGTTTAGTTTTGATGAAGTATTTGTGAAAATTGAGTTTGTGGCTACTGGTCGGTGAGCAGCATTATGAAAACTCCCTCCGTGACCACCGGTGGCTCACGTTGCAGTTAAAGTATTAAGATCAAATTTCGAGTCGCAGTTCGGTTGTTTTTGCGGACCATGCAAATCTGAACAGCTAATGACTAGGTTTTGCAAAAGGTATTTTATTCTAGGGTTAGAAAGATATAACATAGATATAACCAGATGTAACACGGGCCACAACACGGGCCACAACACGGGCCACAACACGGGCCACACACGGGCCACACACGGACCACACACGGGTCACAACACGGGCCGCAACACGGGCCACAACACGGGCCACAACAC
>JACJUY010008232.1:20405-39122 GCA_014220935.1 Platorchestia sp. MABIK | reverse complement strand
TTTACTTGTTCCGTCCGCACCGTCATGTTGTTTATTCACCCTAAAGCGCACGATAAACATTGAAATACTGCACTCACCCTATTTTCAATGCTACTCTCAGCGCATGTTACACAATTATACGCATGAATGTATTTTGAGATCCATTAACGCTTTACTTTGGCTTCACAATTCGACGTAAGACATGTTCTACGTTCAAATCACTCAAGATCATGGTGTATAAAATCACAACAAGCAATTAATACTTTGGTTGTCCAAGGCAACCCCGAAACAAGTGTAATGCATCTAATTATTTAGATATATGAACATAGCACAAGGAGGGAGAAAAACATTTAAGGATTTCTTATCTTGGCGTTCACAGTTCAACGAATATTTTATCGACGGAGGGGAAATTTGATCCCTCTAAACATTCCCGGTCATCTATCTGATGCCTGGATTCTATAGTTGCTTCGCGCTTGTACGAGGAAAATCAATCTTTGAAAGTCTTAGAGAGCGAAAAATTCATTGGCAGGGGCTCGTCAGCACGGTATTTTACGTAAAAGTATTTTATTCTCGGCGAGGGCAAATTTGCTCTTGCCCGGAAGGGTGAATTTTAGGCCCGTAAGGTTCGTATAATACGTCGAGTTAAAGGATGGGACAGTTCAAAGGATACCTTTCAGCTTAGCTGTGCCACCTTTTGATCGACAGGAGACTCTACACTCATCACTCTCCATATTTTTCTTCTACAAATTCAGTTGTCTTATCTTGCCTTAAAAGTTTCGCCGTACTTGGGTTTTAAGTCTGTGCATGACTGAAGATTCCAAACTTACTGTAAAACTACGCATCCTTCCTCAGTCAACATACAAAAACCTCGTTTTGATTTAAAGGTGTCGGTTACTGGATCACAAAATCCATAAAACATTAATACACAAAATTTTCTTACGTTTAATCTGGAGATTTACGAGTATCTTATAGGTCGAAATCCTATACGTAAGTTACATAATTAGTAGAAACACGAGTACAAAAAAGCACACGAGCTCTTTGGTAAAAAAATGTCGTGTACAAAAGGTTTACGAGGACCCGAGTACTTTTGACACTACGTTTTCATTTGCCTAAGCAATTAGCATCGATAAAACAAAGAAGACAATTACACACATGGTAATGAATGATACATGTAAAAATTATTTGTAAATGGTAAAAATCGCATAACTGCCATCGAAAATAATGGAGGCTGAAACTTTATTACCTGGCATCAGCACTGATCAAATACAACTAAATGCATTAAGTTCGTTTAATTTATTTACATGAGGAAATTCAATTCCGATCTCATTTACATGAGATTCAAAAACCTTCATTTACACTTTTCATCAGAATGCGTCCGTCATAAAGGGTTTTACCGTCGCCCATTTTGTAACGGAATAACCAGTTATTAAATTTGTTAATCCCGTGCGTTGAACATGAACGGACCGGCAGCGAATACAACTGAGCGACAAGTGAAATTAAAAATTAATCAGTCCGTTCAAAGGGCGGCATAAAATTGATAATTAATAAGCTTAGCAATCAATGTAAAATTTGATTCCCTGATTATTTCTTTGTTATTATTCATATATATTGAGGCATTTGGTAAACACCACATGATGGGTGTCAACTTGCATAGTCTATTGACTTATGAAACATAATTTTGAAACTAAGTACACAAAATGGATTGAAGAAGCTAAAATTTGAATCCCATAAAATTCCAATGATATATGAACATCACATAAAATTTGAATCCCATAATCCCATCACGTTGATCGTTCTAATTTACGAGCACTTACTCTAACGGGAATTTTTTCCAAGCTTGTAGGTTGTAAGAATGCTGCTAAACTTCCCTTAACTTGCGTACAAGCCATTTGTGTAGTTGAGAATCTCCATGATTACAGAACAAATTTTATCTAATTTTATTCCTGCTCGTAATGGAGAAATTGCATTTGTGTAATTGATGCTTTAGAGAACACGCATGCCAAAATTTTATAATCAAATGCACATGGTGTCACAGTTGAATATTTGGCACAATTAAAAATCGCAAGTTTTGTAGAATATCCTTCAGAGACATTAGGAAATTCCAATCTGCAATCAAGCATTGGTAGAATGTAACGTTAACCAATATTGTGGTTCATAAATATTTAAAGCTGATATATCAGTTGAACATAGGAGATGTTGAATTAACATCACAAGATTTTCTGTCTACTTGTGAATGAGGGAGCTCAAAATTTGAAGTGGGGCATTAACATCAGAAGAAAATCATTAACGGTTGTTCTATTGTAACGATGACGTTTATTCTTAAGGATAAGCTGCCTAAATTACGTCGTGAGCAGACATTAACATTGATGGATATGGTGCTAATGTTATCTTGAGAAGATACTAACGCTCATGAGTGTAATGCACACGGTTAAATGATGTCAATTGTCATAATGCATCCACCGAATAATTTCAGTTGAAGCGGTTCGGTATGAACTTATGAGATTTGACAAACGGCCAGATGTATCTTGAAGGTTGATCCACGGCAATGAAATTGGAATTAATTCCCATGCATCACTTCAGAAAAAGCGGTTGTACAAGTGAAGTCATAAATTCTCCACTCCACGGTTGCAAAGCTGCTAGAATGTCCCAAGAACCGGAAATAAAATACATTACACAGAGAAAAAATTAATGCCGCTGGCTGGCGGCAGCTTTTTAACTTTCTTCCCAAACTTGATGTTGAACTTGACTCGTGCTTTAAGCTTTAGTGGGATAAAATGATCACCAGTGATGTAAAAAGTTTAACGATTGGAATAAGAATTATGACACAACGAGGCAAATTGACATGTTAAGAGATTCACATGTTGAAGATGGCCTTGTTTTCGAGATATGAATCCTGTTATTTATTCAAAATATACACTTAACCACGAACTTTTACAATTAGGAATATTTTAGTCGTGTATTGTATGCAATAAAATATTCAAATCACAGATGTTTTTAGGGTGAAGCATACTATTTTGCTATCAAAGTCTAAGGGTTTAGTATAGGAAAAACTCAAAAATTAGTGAAGCCTGTGTCAACCGACTCTAGTTTTGGAGCGGTCTTGAAACAGATTCCTTTTCAGAAAAGAGTCTATCTCCTTTCAGACATCTTATTTTTCAAATTTTACCTTTGGAAACTTTGAATGGTTCTTAATTCTAACCTCATAAAACTTTTTCTTGTGCTTATTCAACTCTCAAGTTTTTCCTTAAACCAAGTGAAGGAGGAAATCGAGGCTCCCATACCGCCTCACAGTATTTAATTCATTTTTCAAATATTCCTGAGTTGAGTTAGGTTAGGTTCCGCCCTCCAGAAAATTGTTTTAAGCATCGATTTTAAACTAATTTGAAACTTCTAGGTGCCATAGATAAAAAAAATGCTTAGATAAGGTTATTTTCCAGAAAACCGACCTGTTGCAAAATTTGTTCCAAAAAGGCGCTTCGGTTCTGTATAACAGAGATGCTCATTGCACACTTCCACTCGTTCGACAGACCAGAGAGTGCTACTATTTCATATAATTACCCTTCTAATTAAATAATTTGAGTGATTTCTTAAAATTTGAGGATCCCGAATTTTTTTTATCGGACCGCTCATTCAAATGTAGCTGTAATGCATGCAAATCGCGCTCCATGGTGTTTTGGATGACATTTAAATGAGGTCCGTGAAAGCTAAGGAAATCGAGTACTTCATTTAAAAATCGTACAGTATTTTTTATCTAAAGAATTTGTGAACAATTATTTGAACAAAATCTTTCGTACTCAGTGCAGCGATGAGCGAGCTTGAAAGCAATGAAATCACCAATATTCAAAACCAGATGAACTGCAGGAGGACTTCTTGGGTGATTTATTAGACGACAAGTTCAAAAATAAATAAATAATAAATAAACCCAAGTAAAACTGTACTCTTTTAGTACAGACCTTCTCTTAAACTATCTTCGATTGAATTCAGCAGTCTTTGTACTGCGCACTTGAAACGTCAAGCATCTAATTTTCCCATTAACTGCAGTGTTAGAATAATAACAATGAAACTAAATGGTGTTATAAATCAATCATGAGTTCTACAGTTTGACGCGATGGCAAATCGAAACGACACAAAGCAATCTAGCGTTGATCACAACAAGAATGGGATCGCATCAGCCAGAGAAGTTGAAGAGCCAATTAGTGTAGCCAGTTAGTTCAACTAACAGACGTGAACGGCTTTTTTAGGTCAAGTTTAAATTCCTTTCTGGATTAGAGGCAATCGTGCAGCTGTGCTAATTGTTAACATGATATACTTTTATTCAAGAGTCCCGACGTGATACAGAATTAATCTATTGAATGTTCCTTCCATCACAAATAATGATATAGAATTGGTTTTATGAATAATGATAGTTAAGGGAAGGCTTAATTGCTCAAGGAGTATTCTGAACGCCTTATTTTAAAACATAATTGGAGACATTGAATCCAACTTCGATGTAAGATACTGAAAATCATTGCAAAACATGAATAAAAACTTTTCATGCTCTCTTAAAACATGGTGATGTTAAACAGCTAGACCTTCCATTTTAGTTTTAGTTGAAACGTAGTAATCCTGTCCTTGAGTTTTAATATGGAACTTGATGCCGAACTCTTTTTCGTGAGATTTTCACACAAGTCAAAAATTGAGTAAAATGTAAAGTAATATACACCAAAGCAGACATAAGAAAACGCAATTGCATTCGTCAGTCTTGCCCTGACAGAGTTCGCGTCTAGTCTGTTACGGTTCATTGCGATCTGAGAAGCGATGCTTGCCTTTATGCGCTTACGTCGGCCTGATTTAAGCTTCGCAATTCCCATGCAGCAGCTTTTGTCTGTCAGCTTTTAGAACTCCACAGTGATCGTTTTACCGATGCTCGCTGCCTGTGAGTTTTTCTCGTCTCAATTCATCCGTCCCTCGTGGTTTGGCTTTCACAGATTTCTAATATGGTGAATTTTTCAATTTACTTAGGAATCAATCAAGGGGTAAATAATACGATCAAATATACATGTCTGTTAGAATTGAGTGAGGCAGACTGAGGAAGGTCGATTGCGTAGTTGAGAAATTGGTTTTTATTTTTTATTTATAAAACTTTTAAATTGAATTCTAGAAGTAAAGAATATGATGATGGAAAAAAGACGTTGCAAAAACTTGCGATCGCGAAAGTTGTTGGCCTTGTTTGTGTGCCGTACATGATCAGAAGTTAAAGTGAGGACATTCAACTTCGCCTGGCCAATTAAAAATCGCAACGTAGTCTAACCAATTACCCATGCAATACAACCTCTGTCCAGTTTGTGTTCCCTCAGGTGCATGTTTGGGCGAGTACTAGCTTAGGATGTGAACCCGATTTTATTATAAATACACTTCTATGCAATAACGGCAGTGCGACTCGGTCGTTAGAGAGATAAGTGGTGATGCCATGTGCGTCCTGGATGTTAAAATGCTGGTCAGAGTTTGGTATAGAACTTGTGTACGACGATGCTTGTTAGCGTTTTGGAATTTAGTTGTTTTAAAGGGATGTCGTTTAAATGGCGAACTCGAAAAAAGTTTAAATTCGCCACTGAACGTAGTGGAGTATGAATGGCAGTACTCGCCAAACACAAGATTTATTGCAATTACGTGAATGCATCTGGAACGTGAAACATTGAATCTAAATTGGAGGGGAAACTGTACACTGTATTCAACACCGTACATAATGTACATTAGTATCGCGAATTATTATTTCACGTGTGTTTTTACTCTTTTTTATTGATCGCAATTAAAAATACGAAATCAATTGTTTCGTATCATTTTTCGTTTAATTCTCCTCATAACACCCAACACCTGTGCTCACTGATGTGAGGGTTTATTTATATTATAAGCCAATCTTAATTTCAACAAAATAATAATATTCAAGGGTGTACATCACAGTGAAAAGGGAAACCTTTCAGCTATGATCTTTACCGATGCATCGATGTCTGTGTATTCTCTCAGAAGTTTTTGGATCAAATTTGAAGGCATTTCCTCCCGTCGAGAATGCACCAGCATCGTCTTCTCACTAAAACCCAATTTGGAAGAACGACGGGCGCTTGATCACTGAACCTAAAGCACGAGACTGAAAATCTGTTTGAAAATTACCGCCGTCATTCAGGGACCTTTTGTTTCCGCTGTGATACAATCACTGCACACTCCGTGTCTATTCCGGGCTCGAGTCTCCCATCAGCTTTTGAGTCGGATCGCGGATGGTAGATTGAGATCAAACGAAAACGCCAAACCTTCCGACGCTGTGGGCAAAATTGGAGCCCATAGTTTTTCAATTGGAAATCCTCCAGCGTTTGAAAGTCGTTTTTAATGTGAACGTATAAAAGAGAGGGGAAAAGCAGTAACACATAATAGTACGGTCGTGTAATTTAATATAGCCTGCGAAGCTTGTTTATTTTCGTTGAATTAATTGAACAAGTTGAATTCGAAAAAACTTTTAATATGTATTTGACACTACTTACTATTGACGATCTAATCGTAGCAGTACATTATGAATAGAATATAGAACATTTGACACAGATTACAGATTCATCAGTGCAAAGCGTTCGTGCTCTAAATAATTCACAAGCTTGCATGTGAGTTCTTTGAGAGCTAATTTCGAAGATTTCTGTATCATGAGACTGAAGTGTAGCTAAAGCTGTTTTTAAAAATTATGAAGTTGATCAGAATTGGTTCCATGAATGCAATCGCGTTGAAAATATCTTTTAGAGCGCTCTGATGCTCTGCCCTCACAGGGATTAAATTCGGAATTCATATTTCCTGAAACATCTGATAATTTTTTCGCCGTAGACACGATACGACAGAAGAAAGTTACTTTGCGTAGCCTACAAACACGGGTTGGCGAACGCGCTGACTGACTCGAGTCGATAGAATTTGTAGGCCATCAAATTTGTTTTCACACCTTCCACGACTTAAAATAAACAATTAAGGGATGAATTGTGATGTATGTTCTTTTATACCCCGAGTACAGACTCAACATCAGAAACATCTATAGTCACAGAATAGCAGATTTTTCAGTTTTCTTGATCCCTAGGTTGCGCTGTCTAAGGAACATGAATGTGAGACCACTGGTGGATCTCGCCATGGTATCGAAAGTATAATCCCTACAGTCAGGTAACCACAGAGTACACAATGTAGACGATACACAGTAGCAAACGTTTGCGCGAACCCAAGTTCTGGAAGAATCGATTCCTCTGAAAGTTTTATTTTCCGTGAAATATTTTTTAGTTGCAATATTTATGCAAGGTTTTCAAATCTACAAGCGCGTCTAACTGAAAATACATGGTAAATAATGCTAAAGTTAATCAGTTATTATTTTTTCAACTTTTTTTATCATGCATTTACCTGCATGTACATATGAATGCATTATCTATTAATCTCAACCATTTGTGGCTTATTTTAAAAACTATTTTATTCGCATGGCTAATTACGCTTTAGGTATACTTCTTGTCTTTAAATGCAACGGCTTAAAAAATACTTAGCAGTTTGACCAATAACATGCCCAAATATTCAAGCAATGGGAAGAAATAATGAGTTGTAGAATCGAAGAGGAACGTTGTGAAAAGCTTAAAATTTGGGGAGGTATTATAGAACATTGTGCATTAGGTGAGGTAGAGACACTCTACCCGTGTGCTTAAATCATCATGTGATTGTAGAATGACAGGTGGCGGCCATAGTATGTATATTCCTTCAATTTTTCTTTAGGACGCAGCAAAATAACGTTCGCTTTAGTCCAAGGTTTCTTTTGAAATTGTTACTGCTGTCGTCCTCCCACTGACGACAGATGAAATAAGTTAAGCCGAAAACTTGGGTTGAAAAATAATTGATTTGTATAGTTGCGTCCAATAGAAAAATCCTTCTATATAAAAGTATATTCTTCTGTTTATTGAGTGTGTGAAATCATTGGTGATATAAATTCTTGAAATCGTCTTCTAGTATCTTTATTAAGAATAGCTATTATTTTAACACTTTTATCCGACTTACCTGCCACATAGCTTTGTAATATGAAAATTATTAGGAAAGGTTGCACTGGGACATTGACTATAATATACCATTTTGTAATGGTCGTATACGAACATTTCTGGATTTTTTTTAACACAAAGCAACGAAGTAGTTACGCGGGGCACAAAAATGGTAGGATACACTGAGAGCAGCGCGGAATGATGAATGTGAGCTAAATATCAGCTTGTACAACAGACGGTAAAATGAACCTCAGGATAGACGGGATTGCCGTGGCCCCATTTTTTTTCACTCAGAAAAAACAATTGTGTGTTAAAAACAATAAACAATAGTATCAAACAATAGAATTTGTTCTATTCAAAGGAGTTTCCTTACGACATATGTGTTTCATTTGGTGAAACTACATCCACCACAAATTCACGAATAACTGTCCCTCATAAAAATTCGAGGAATAATTAACGAGAGTATTTTTCTTGCTGTATCTTATCCACAGTCGTTTTAGGAGGCATGTGCGTTACATAAAGAGAGCCTTTGAGATCCTTTGCTTCCTGGGCTATGATATTACTTCAAATAAAGTGCCAACCTGAGCGCCTTAACGACATTTGTATTCATGGACGAGGGCTCCACCTCGGAGGGCGATATGGAAACTCCAGACCGAACCAAGCCCAGTTAGTGATACAAGCTCCCTTAACCACTTGGCAACGAATAAACAGAGTCTAAATCCAATTTGATGGCCCAAGTTGCGTTATCAACATTTATAATTTAAGTTGAATGAATCGTGGAATTTTTAAAGCTTTTTAGCAGTTGTTTGCATTTCATGCGTCTCAGTGAGATAAGATTGAAAGGCTTGCTTCTTTATTTTATTGCCGTGACCCTCATTTGGGTAGAAGGGGATGTGATGTATTGTGTTACTGCACCTCACTCTATTACGGATTTAACAAAATGTTTTATTACTTTTCCTTACTCCATAACTAATACAGTAATATATTAATCTACTACACTCTAATCTATTAATAAATCGGCAACATATTTATTTCCTAATCTTACTTTATAGCTGGTACAGTAATATATTTTATCCCTAGACTCGAATCTATTACTAACATATCAATGTATTTAATTTCCTCACCTTACTCTATAACTAATACAGTGATATTTTGGTATTATTACACCTTACTATAATTACATAGAAGCAATATCTAATATACTACACTGTGCTCTCAATTCATCAATACTTTGTATTACTGCACCTTACTTTGTAATTAATGAAGTGATATGTATGGGATTACAACACCTTACTCCATTAACAACACAGTGCTATATTATGTTGTTATACTCTACTGAATAAACAATCATTATATTGTATTATTTTACCTAAATCTATAACGAATGAAACGGTATACTGTATTGATGCGCCTAAATTCATTACAAACAATATTACAAGCTACAACACGTGTAAAGTTCGAAGAAGCAGCTACACACTGGGAGGTAAACATTCATGGGTCGAGCCCGACAGCATCGATCCTCTAAAGAAGCGCACGTAAATAATGAGTCTCATTCTCTCAGCTGTTTACTCTGTCTGTGTGGTACAGACCTGTTATTGTAGTCTGAGAAATTCAAATGGAGTCCTTATACGAATATATCATATTTAGGTATGCCAAGTCTGTGGGATGGTGGAGGCAACGCGACAGGTAAATGCCGTGTTTGGGTTGCCGAAAGTGCAGTGTCCTGAGTTGACAAAGTGTCATGGAAGTTTTACATGGAAATCTTTGGTGGAAGAAGAAATAGTTTTTGTGCGAGTCCCCATGCACTTGGTGTCAAGGAAAGTATTTTCCATCATTTTCATGAGCTTCAGTTGAAATTTTTTTATGTTTGAATGAATGATTGTATCTTTACAACCTTTTTTCCCTAACATCGTTTGAATAATTTTCTCACTGAACAACTGATTGTGTTCCTACAGATCGATTACGTGCAAGAACAGCAATATAATTGAACTAAAAGTCTCGAAATGTGTGCTAGAATAAATACCGCAGGTTTATACAAAGAAAAGAAGGCCGGTGATTCCCGCCATAATTCTCCAACTCAAATTTGACGTCATTGATTATGGTAGTAAATCATTGTTCTCAGTAAAGAATCCACGATGATTCATTAGGTTTTAATTTTCACAGTTTCGATTCACTTGTAGTAAATATTATAAAAATTTGTGTTTTATTTAAAGAGGTTTGAAAGGTTCTCTCAAAAATTGTTGTTGCTTTAATAGGTAAATATGTCCTATTTTAGAGGTAAAAAAGTGGTTAGGAATATAATTTAATTGAAAATGGTAGGAGTTGCTTTATAACTACAAAGAAAACAGAATCATAAAACTGTAATAAATAATCATAGGAAAGTGATCTATGGCTCTGATATTTTCACCCTTTTGAACAACTTTCTCATTTAACGGGGAAGATGTTTTATGCGCTCAGATGAAGAGCCACCGTTTTAGCCTAAATTCATACTCAAGTATATTGTATCGCAACCAAATTTTACTACTTATGCTTTTATTTACACAGCTCGCACTTAAAGTAAACGCAGTCTAACATAAGTCAAGCTCAATTTAATTTAACCTATAGTGCTTTTGGAATAGTAATCGTTTGTTCTAAGAAATCATTGCACGTTATTGAGTGCCTCAATGTTCTGTTGTGCTCTCCGTGATAGTGAACCCATTTATCAATCATTGAGATCATCGTTTACATTAGGGTGGTTACTAGAAATTTGTGCTTACTAGCAATTTTTTTCTTGGCTTACACAGAAAAATGGGGAAAAGAATGATGGATCATTGCAAAATTGATTTTCAAAAAACTATATCTTGTATTGGTCTTAAGCTTTCGAAATTCACTGTGGTGGTCGATCAAGCTAAAAATATCATGAATCAAGAAGTTTTAAAAATACTGCACATGACATTGGTTAATCCATTCCTACAATATGGAATATAAGCAGGGCATGTGACTGATAAATGCAAAACGAAGATACTCTGTACAGCACAAAAGGGAGTCATTAGGGCTATAAAAATAAACACTCAGTTCTATAATCAGTGTTTCGTTTCTGACAAAAATATTAAAACGAAAATAATTTCAGTGGCTAGAAGATTTTACCCTCGAATTCAAATTAGGAAATACTTTCGTGAAACTTTCGAACTAGCATTCTTTAACTTGTGACGGACTTTATTCCTGACTAAGAGGGAAAGAAATTGTGTACTGGTATTCGTGCGGCCAGTGTATGTAATGCCATCCATTGCGGGAGACAAAGCATCGCCTGCACGCACGGGCGGCTGAGAACAAGGGAATCTCCCCTCGCATTGGCCGTCATTTAGCATCTCCCCCTCACAGCAATAAAGCGACCGGCCAATAAGTTCAAAACATCCTACCTTAAAGCTAAAGTTTTAAAATTCTCGTATCTATTCCTCTCCACAAATTCAGAACCTTGGAAAAAATGTCAATTCATAAACGTAAAACTCTTTTGAACTACGCTGCTTATTTGACCCCTCAAGTAATAATGGGTTAGGCAATTTTAACTTATTCATATTCTGCTTATTATGCTAATTATTTATGAAAAATTCCACGATCTTTGGATGGCCTATTACGATGTATCTTCGTTGTTTTTCAAATCTGAGAATGAATGCAACTTCCCACGAAAGCTTTAAATTAAAATTGAAAAGTTTTCTAAAACGTGTTGTTCCCTAGTGCCTTCTTAATTTTATTTATTTTAGAAACTTGGAATACAATGCTTACACGAATGATTCACTCAAATACTCATATATGTTCACGACTGCAGATTTCTATCCATTTTCTCTTTGTAATTTTAGAAATAAAACTATGAATGATGGTGACTAAAGATCTTGAACAATTAGCATCTGCTCATGTAGGTGATCATGATCACTGAACATGAATCTGGAGTTAATTCCTTTTCCCCTAATTTATCAAAACCGAATCTCAGTCAGCTTCTTATTAATCGAATCGGCATTAAAGCTTGAAACTTATAGTTTCCTAATATCAGTGAGGAGAAATCTCACAAGGTATTTAAAAATGCATTAGAAATATCCTCTGCCTCACAAAATCCTTGATGATTTGCTCAATGTTCTTAATTAAAGCTGACGATAACGCTAATCCAGAATGTACAGTTTTTTTAAAATCATTGTTATAGTATCGTAAAATTGACTATTACTTGGAATCCTCTAACGTTTTGCACTTAGAAGAGTGTATGACTAGATGAGCCTGATGGTGATTCTTGTGTATGTTTAGAATAAAGGCTCTAGATTAGATATAATTGCACACATTAGACTAAGGTTCATACGATGCTCTAGAAGTCATTGGGATAATTTGAGCTCGCAAGTTGTTACATTCTTCGCTTGTTCTTTGTAACAGATTTAAGAAATGAAAGCCCTGATGGATCGGTTATGGAAATTTGCTGAATTGCATCAATTGTTAAGAGAAAAGCTTCGCTCGAGCCCATCGTTTAATGGAGTTACTCAACTAAAAACTCAACTTACCCTAAAAGGAATTATTTGCTCACCCAACGATGTTTCATGGCTAAGTGACTGTACGGTATTCCTCCGTGAAACAGACACATAGCATTGCAATCGTTCGTACTGCAGTTTAAAAATCTCAAATCAAAGAATAATTAGCATTTGCGCCCTGCCAGAGACATGAAACCGATGGTTGTATTGGGGCAGGTGTGTCAATATATCCAACATTCATGGTATCTCTGCTCGTGGATCACAATTTAATACTATTGACGTTTGCACCAGTAATGATAAGGGTTAAAACCAAACGTGAGTGCTTTTGATCATATTAAGCTGTATAATAAGAGAACACATGAAAATGAAGATCACTCTGAACTTAATAATTCTATAGAATGTACTGGTTGAAATAATCTAAAAAATCTTTTCGTAGTAGCCAGGTTTTCAAATGAAATAATTCGCCGAAATTAGAGAACTTTTGATTTGAGGAAAATTTTGGTTCAGTCTCTGCATAGTTAGAAGCAGTGACCTATTGTATAACTACATGTATTGAAGCAATGACATATTCTCCTATTGTATTGGATGCTCGCTTCATTAAATTGGTCACATTGACTTTGTTGTTCAGTGATTGTGACTTGACCTTGTCCATTACATGCGGAAATTCAACGAGACACATTTATTTTACATCTGTCCTTAAATTTTAAACTCCTCTCCAGGACGATGATGGCTTGTTTCTTCTCGAGTTGAAATTTTGAGTTTAAGGTCGTTGGGTAAATAGGCTTGTTGAGCTGAGTAAAGGATCTAGAGAATATACAGATATTACATCTCTCTACTATTTTAGCTTGAAATGTTTTTCAAAACAGCACACGATGCAAAACTTAATTTTATGGGATACGGAGGTTTCTATCCCTCATGAGTTAAGAAACTTTGAAAAAAACGACTCACGAAAATATTTCGCTCAAAAGTTCTCTGTAAATCATGGCCCTATCAATATTGGTAATAGAGGAGTCAGTACTGGTTTCCAATGTCAACAGCTCTCTAAAGATTTTCCCGGTATCTGCGATTTTTGTTAAGAGCTGCTGGTCTTGAGAAATTGGAGGCTCTGAAAAGAAGCTTGGCATCACTCAATGACGAGCTGAGCATCCAAAAGGACAGTGGCAGGTCGGCCAGCAATCTCACTAAGTACTGTGTTTTAGACAGGCGAGCAAAAATATAAAACGATGGAAACCTTCAGCGTCTCAGAAAATATTTTCTAACGAGTATGTCGCGTCAAAAAAAACTAAAACTCAAGAATTAAAAGAAATGGTTTTGAGTTCAAAATTAGTAGGGAATGAAGTCACCTGAACACTGGTAACTATACTAAACTTAATACTATAGCGTTATTTCAGTAGAAGATAGGTTTTCGGGATTTCTATTTGTCGCTCCCACTTGGTTTATAAAAGTTTTCACACTTTCTTCTCTGTCTTCGCTGTTTTTAGAAGTCATTGGACTGATTTGAGCCCACATATTGTTACTCCTCAACTTGCAGCTTGTGTGCTCATAATGTCCGATGTAGGAACACTCCTCGTGCATAAATTTCGCGTTTTCCACAGATCTAAATAGTCCCTTCTTTCCTTTCGCTTGAGGTCACTTTTGTGGAATTCAAGGATTTTCAAACTAATTTAATAAAGCACGA
The DNA here is from genome assembly GCA_014220935.1 of Platorchestia sp. MABIK. Lineage (NCBI taxonomy): Eukaryota > Metazoa > Arthropoda > Malacostraca > Amphipoda > Talitridae > Platorchestia > Platorchestia sp. MABIK. Next base: position 24,966 of record JACJUY010008232.1, on the reverse strand, counting down.
AGTAAAATTCTCGGACATCGTACTGCAGAGACTCAGTTAGACATTTTGTACGCTTTGTCTGCCTTGTTGTTAGAGACCGACAGAAAATTCTAAATTTCCTAATTTTCAACTGAAAGTCATGATTGGAAATTTCTTTGTACTGCACAATTGGGGAAAAACAACGAAGAAGTACAAAGTAAAACTTAAAAATATTGTTTCAACTGAAGTACTTATCAAAAACAGCGTAAAGTTCGGTCGTCGAGTTTTTGGGAGCGCTTATGACGCATCATATTCAATTCCCCATACAAGATAGCCAGTCATATGATTTACTTACAAGATTTCAATATTTTTTACAAATTCATGGGACGCTTGGAAACTGACAAAAGCATGAATCATGGGTAGTTCTTCAGTTTAATCACATAGGCAAAAGTGACTTCCAATTTTTTTAGCGCTTTTGAAAATGACTTCAAAATTCCTACTCGGAAAGGTGCGTATTTTACCGTAGCATGACCATTTCTGCAGTGTCCTAAAAAAAATCCTCAAATTTTGAGCTGCTCTGAGATCAATAACTCGCATGTATTCCTTCACTACCAGTGTGAGGGTCACAGAGGGCTGCTCAGCTATTGCATCCTACGCTCCTGTTTACAGTTGGTGCATATTGATGGTTACTTCCTTGCCCTTCTGCTCGTCAGAGAACCCAATTACTGAAGCTATAACCATGCTTAGTCCTTTGAACCCGAACAAAGTTACGCAAACTTTAATTCCGGAGCTGAATTGTGCAAGCTGGTCGAGATGATTGCCTCAGTGCGTCGCTATAGAAACCATGGTTGCAGCAATAAAATGTTTGCAACTTATGGAGTTGAGAACCTCAAAAGTTAGACGGGGCAAGTCAGACGTGCTTTTATCGTAAGGCAGAATGATCCCTCATTTGAAAACTTATGATACTACTTGACATGAGCACGTTCTTTAGATGCCCTGTTTTAAAAGTAGAAAAATTTTGTTGTAAAATAACAGAGACTTCACTTCATGAACTGAATTTGTGATGTGAATCCCATCTTTATTCACTTACAAGTGAATGAATTGCTGTTGGTCGTATATTTAGCCGTGAATGATGAAAAAATACATTGAATCGCAGCCGTAAATTTGAGGATTGCTGGCATACCAGGCAATAAATTCGAAACTACAAAGAACCATGGGACAGTTGCCGCAAGAACTGAGCTAGAATAATGGAAAATTACGATGCAGAGATCTATAAGCACACCAACAGTCAACATGCACCGTATCTAGAGACTGTTGTTAAGAAGAGGATTTCCACGCCGGAATCGGTGTGTCATACTGGCGAGTTGTTAGCTTGGGTGAAAAGATAGAACATTCGTAGAATTATCTTCACCCTAATCTAGCAGATTAGCTTTTTCAATAATTAATCACAGTTCAAATTAGGCTCCTCATGAACTAGCCTTCTGAAAAGTAACTGCGCCTCTTCAAAAATTAGCCTTCTCAAGATTAAGTCTCCTCAAATATTAGGCTTTCACGAATTAGCTTTTAAGAATTAGCATCCACACGAATTAGGCTCCTTAAGAATAATCGATCTAAAAAATTAAGTTTGCCTTCTCAAGCTAGACTCACAGAGAATTAGACTAACGAGGAATAAACCTCATCGAAAATAAGTCTCGCTCTTAATTTAGCATCTTGAAGAGTTACATACCTCTCTTTAGATTTATCATGTTCGATAAATGTTTTCTCAAGAATAAGTCTTTTCAAAACTTAAGTTTTAAGGATTAAAATTTGTCAAGAATTAGCACCCGTGAGAATTAGCCTTCTTAGGTAACCTACAAAGTTTTTCAATGACAAGTGATTTTGTTATTAAAGTTGATTCCAAAAATTTATGAAAAGTGATATTTAAATAGCATCTGAAGGGAATAAACACGTGACATGTATTTTAAATTTAGTACATAATGTGCAAGTGTTGTTTGCAATACTGGCCTTCATTTTTCGGCTCATTTCATAGAAAACGCTCGTGTCATTTCCGAGAAAAATCACCAGATTAAAATTTTAACTGTGAGAAGATATTTTGCCCCATGCTTCCGAAACAGAACAGGTGTCTACCAGACTTTAATAGCCGTGAAGGCATGTGCGTCAATAGCTGTTATTGATAACCTTTAGATCAAGAAAACCGTCGTTAGCCTTAGCGTGAAATTTCTACTGATTGCCATGTTGGTGCTCGCAGATAAAGTGCTCAAGGGTGAAAAAATTATTGTGAATGATATTAAATCATTTTGATGGTTTATAAAATGATTGGATAAACACTAGTTCATTTTCAATCAGTAGTAATGCATCAAATTCTCTCTTCTTTAGAACAACCAATTTTATTTTTCTATGGCAATTAAATGCGCTTCACAAGCCACCGTGGCTAAAGTCTTGAAACATTCTTTACTAACATCCAAATGCCACTGCGCGAGTAATCACATTGAATTTGTCTTCATCTTCTTTATTGCATGTCCGTGATAAAAAAAAATTCCTCAGCTGTTCTCGCAGACGCCTGTCTAATCTCAGACGAATGTTAGGCCTTCCAAGAATTTTGTGTGAGGTTGGTAGAGCTGCTCTTGAATTGAAACCTTGAAATGAAGTGAATTTCCCATTTCATTTAAGCTCACTCCAATCAATTTGGGGTTCGTGTTATCACATCGTCAGCCCCGAGGTCGTAATGAGTTGTCCTCCTGCCGAGCGAGTCTTGATTCCAGTCTCGGTCTGGCGGTGTGGTCTCGCTCCGACTTCTGAACGAGGGCTGGCGGAACGTGACACTTCGATTAGCTCCAGACTCTTCGATCAGCATCAGATACGACGATTAATGCCAGATACCTTGAATAACTCCAGACTCTTCGATTAGCGCCAGACACTTCGATTAACGCCAAATACTTCGATTAGCGCCAGAAACTTCGATTAGTACCTGACATTTCGATCAGCTGTTGACACTTCGATTAGCGCCCTATGCCTCGATCAGCGCCCCATACTTCAATTAGCTCCGAACATTTAATTTACGGCTGAAATTTTGACTAGCCGATCAAATCGATCATCGATAGACATTTCGATTAGTGCCAGGCATGTCGATAACGACACAACCAAACATTTTGATGCGCCAGATACACCCGTTTCTCTTGCGAGAATATCCACACACTTAGGCCACTCGCAGTACCAAACACAACGATTAAAGCCAAGTCATTTAGATTTGGGCTAGACTCAGAAACTTGGATCGATGCCTGTCACAAATTCGGCACGATGCTGCGCTGTTGTGCTTCTAGAGTCGAGCTGCAGGAAGATGATTTGCATTTGAGCATTGCAAAAATTTAAGGTAATTGTTAACGAAAAATGACAGCTGGCTGGACGCTCGTGCATGAAAAGCAGTAGCCTCGCCAAAATGGATGTATGAATTGTGGTTGAAAATGAACGAAATTGAAAGGTTTTAATTAACTGTTTTTAAGAATGAGAAAAAGATGAATTGGTTGTTTATTTGTTATCTGTTCATTTTTCTGCAATTCTGATAAAGATGTTTCATAATTAACATAATTTCCCCCCACATGGTGGTATTTCCATTGATATCTGCAAACAATTGGGGCCACTATCATTTGATTAAATCTCAAAAAAATTGATTTAAAATTCCTTAGAGATAATACGAGTTACTGCTGGATGTAATATTTATAGACAATAGTTTATGAATTTCAAGGGAACATTACGGGCGTCAATTAAATGTTACACAGCTCAATGCTTGTTGAGTTTCATCAGGTTAGATAAGGAGAAAATGTTCGTTTCACGAAACGATTAAGTCATGCAATTCGTTGTTAATTAACCGATCTTAGAGCCACAATGCCTCATCTTCGCTCCTCGAGTTTCAATGCAATCTTGTTTTAAAAAGTTTAATCTCTCGATTAGATTTTGCCTCCCAAATCGGTGTTGACGAATGAACTCATATTTCAGTAACTGTTCACCACTCAGAACGGACATGTTCTTTTGCGTCTTTCGTATGCACTTTATTGTCGTCAATTAATACTCTCTTATTCTATTTTGTTCCATGATCTATTAGTTTTTTCATTAGTATTTTTAATTTTTTTAAACGAAAATTAAAGTTTTTCAAGGTTTTGGTATTTTCTACAATGCATAGCATTCAATTTCATGATGGAATTCACTAACTGTAATGTTTGGGTGTCCATAAGTAGAACTTCGCATGATTTACTAATATTATTATGAATTTTATTTCTCACGGGTCACACGCGGTAAGACTATTGAAATTATTCGATATTAGAATTATCGTTGTAAATCTGTCTCCTAAACGCTGAAAAATTTGTCTTGGTTAAAATATAACCACAAAAAAAAGCTCGGACTGGGTGGCCATTGAGTAAGAACTCATTTCGTGCAGGTGAAGGTTGAACGTAATTTTAAAAATTTCTCCTAGGATTTGATATTTTTTCCACGCGTCGTTTTTAAAAGGCCATCCGTATACCATTGGTCGATTTACTGTAAAATTACACTCTTTCGAGGCAGTGTTTATTTTGGTCACGGTTAAAAAATTAAAAAACGATAAAACTTC
>JACJUY010008232.1:0-11911 GCA_014220935.1 Platorchestia sp. MABIK | reverse complement strand
AAACACGCATATATCAGGAAATTATACATACGTATGAGATACCAGTGAATAGAAACAGAGTGTTAATCCCCTTTGATAAGTTTAAATGGTTGAGGTTTTTCTCCCTGATTTTACTCTCATTTCTCCCGCTTTTTGAAATTTTTAATTTTCAAGCCTCATTCGCGCAATGCTCGACCTCGATGTTTGTTTGCAGAAGGCCCCCTTGCAAACTTTCTTACCTTCAAAGAAATGAGATAAATTCAAGCAAAAACTGGCCGCGGCTCAGAATAAAAGTTTATTCATTAAGGTCACATTTCAAATTGTGCTCCCTGGGAAAAACCTCGTTACGGCGCACGCCAAATCCGCTCAACGTAAAATGAAGAAAATAATTTGAAAAGGCCAGCTTTCATGAGGTTAGGGCTAAGAGCCCTTCGCTATAATGTGACCCGCCAAAGAATTGCGTCACCGTGGAAAACTTTCTGCTGCTAATTAAGTCTTAGAGAATTAGAAAAGTTTGTTGTCCCTGCAGCGGAAATGGTTACAAGCTTGCGCTAATTCAATGGTGGCATACAGTTGTTAGCCTCTTCTCGTCGGAAATTTTTAATTGTTTGGTGTTTTGAAGCTTCCCGTGCTCTTTTTCAAAATGAATTGGTAGGAGATTATTTCAGGTTGAGAACCTGAGCTGGAAAATTATTCTCGAAAATAGAGGTGGAAATTGAGGCACTTTTAAAAGAAACACAGAAGGATGCCATTTTACGAGTCAACTTCTAAGGTTTAAATATTACACACATTTGAGGTCATGTTATCCTGAAATATGTTGACTTAAGGTTTAAGTGGAAAACTGAACGTAAACGCTTTTCCTTTCCCTAGCAGGAAAATTGAGAAGTCGAACGAAGGTATTTCTGTGTTACACGATGAAAATAAACGAGACGGGTGCTTGCATACATTCATATATGAGAATCTACCAAGAAGTTTAAAAAATTAACTATTTAATTTACATCAATTAAAAAATGACATGATGAGAATTACGCAGCATTTTCACTTAAAAGAGCGTACAGTACCAGAAAAATTCCAAGAGAACGTTAACTCGATGTTCACAAATGCTTTTCCGAAACCAGTAACAATTCTTTGCTAAATTATTCAATTCTCGAGTTTACTTCTGACTACTTCAGGGTGTGATTCCCGTATTTCCGCAAATGCGTTGGCAAGTAAGGAATAATTATCCATTGTAGCAACATGGCACGAATTTAATGCTTGTATCTCGCATTTGGGGTTTGGAAAAATTTGTTAAGTCGCTAAGGGGAATAACATTTAAGAACTTACAGCTTTTGAACTTTAAAACAGACTCAACTTTCAAGATGTCTTATGTTCGGATGTCACACTCAAGTATTTTGACAGTTTAAAAATGAAAATTACGAGTTTGCTTTCTCAAAAGTGTAGTCAAACATTTTCACTTACGAAGATTATAGACATAGGAAGGGCCTCCCGACTTCGATCCCTGAGAGAAAGCATCATTTGTCACAACTTCGAGAGCGTCTGAGCTTTAACTTGTTGTAGACGAAACTTCTCACAAGTTTATTCCGTTAATTAGTTTAGTGGATAAGTCGAAGGAACGTCACACCCATGAAGAGCTTAAATATTATATCCACTCGCATAACTTTCGTTTGTTAATTAACTTTGGTCAGAATGATGGATAGCCCTGTGCTTGACAGAGAATTGATGAAGGCTAATTTGAATTTGGTGAAAGTTTATAATGAAGTTTTTATTTCAGGTTTGAGCTTTACCACCTAACAAAGGCTGGTAAAACATCTTAAGTCAAATGAAAATCTTCATTCATCGGATGTCATGGTCGAATCTATCGAAAAAAATTATAGCGTGAAGATGTGTATAATCTGCTCACTGAATAATGAATCCTGAAAATAAAAACAAAAGTTATAGTCTGATTTTAGGGAATATAACATTCAAACCAGTTTTCCATTTTTGTTCTTCAACTGTGTTAATTTATATTAATTTGTCATTATTCTTATGATATTTCCTGAAGTTTTTTATTATTCGGGTCTGAAGTTTATCTTGACTAGCTTAAAACGAGCTTAAATGATCTTAAAATATCAGAAAAATATTTCGTCAAATAAAAAATTAGGCAAGTAAATACTTTCATCAAATAGTTTCAATTATTAAATTTACTTGCGAGCGTGCTTATATTATTTATTTATTTATTTTTCTTATTTATTTATTAGTTTTTCTTCCCTCTTAGACGCTGAAAAACAAAGAAGGATCGATTGGAGCCTGTTTATTCACATGCGTAGCAAAAATGAACCAGCTTATTTTCTAGTGCGATTTAAATTTCAAACGTTTTAGCGAACTACGTCAGCAATATTCAATGCTCGTTAGCTGCGAGTATTGACTAAGCCAGAGAAGATGGTTCAAAACAGCCCCGATATAAACGTATTTCATGTGCGCAATTCATCACCATCACGCTCAGTTTTTCATCACATCTTGCACGCTAATGTTCTCCATATCGTTCTCGATTCTCCTGCGTGACCTTTTCCGTTTCTTAACTCCTCCCACAGCTGACTGCATCGATTGGTTTAGCACAACCACTGTGCAGCTTGCGTAATGTGCCCTTTGCGTTCGTAGGCTGAGCTGTTCGGGTCTCACACATCTAATTAATTACCAATTTCAGTGCCGTCGAATGCGATTAAATTGTCAATTTGCACGATGACTGTAATAGGATTTTAAGCTTATAATACTTTTGATAAATGAAAACATGGAGGAGTGAAAGCATTTTCTAAAAAGACGAATTCTGCATACTGATTGCTTTGATCATATTTCTGAAAAGCGTTTATACCATGTGTGCTTTAGAGAAACAAAACAGTTTTCAAATTTACTGAAAATTAGTGGCAAACATCATTTAATCGGGAATGATTCTCATAAATGCCAGTGAATGGTTCTAGAATTGGGTGAGCCATTAAAAATAAACAATTTGAACAGTTATGAAAAAGACTAAGAAGAGCGACCAATTCGTTCTGTAATTTTTTTAGGCGAGTTACTTTTTTACATTGGAAGTAATGCATCCAAAAGCTTTGAACGTTTCTTATTTTGAAGTCGTACTCGCTTGTGTTTGTGTATTTGGCCTACAACTGTATGAGCTCTCTTGTCCATTATTGCAATTTTTAGAGATTGTGAAGCCAAATAAAGTTTTCTCCTTCAACGCTGAAATCTTATTGGCACTACTCTAGCTTACATTTGAGAAAATTTGAATTTCAAAGTTAGAGATGCGATTACGAATATTTATAAGCCCTTCAAGTTTATGGTATCAATGTTTTTACATTTGATCGAATTCAGAACTTTAGAGTGCTCATTGTGTTGAATGTTGATTACGATGGAATGTCTCAATTCTCATCTGTTTTGTGAATTGTTCGAGATGTGACATACTCGTTTGAAGAATGAGCGGAATAAAACAGATGGAAAACACCAGAAAACAAATACTTTATTACCCTATCAGTTAAGAACTATCTCGTCTATCTGATGAAATTACTGATCTACTGTGTTATTTTTTCAGAACAGTTCATTAAACAAATATGAAAAAATCTGCAAAATCTAGTGCTTCTACGTGAAGGCTGGAAAACATAGTGTTGTGAAATCCAGATGGAACTGAATTTACAAAAAAATTAGATTATTACAACGATAAAGAGAGGTGCGTAAGTTCTTATAAATTGACTTGCTTGCCTAGACTGTGTGTTATTTTAAGGTCGGGCTTTTTGAACAACATAAATAATTTGAGCACAAAGAGCATCCAGAATTTAGCTAGTTTTACGAATTCTTACCTGCTCGGAGAGTTTTTGATGCTTAAATTTTACTTAAGGATCTAAATTAGCTGCAGCACGCAGCATAACTAAGTTGACATTGGAAAATAAGCTACCAGCTGAGCTGCCCCTGCGACGCACATGCATAAATTGTTTGAAAATCCGGCCCCAGGTCTTCAGTCCCCAGCAGAGTTGTGTCTAAGCCGAGTGGGCGTGTCCACGGCGTCTGTGAAGTCCTTTCATCCCAAACTTTATGGCTCTCTTATCGTCCTTTGTGCTCCATACTTGGGGTAAAGATGGTTTTCCTACGAAACCTGGACTTTGGCTCGTGTCTCTCTGTTCCATACATGGGGTGAAGATGATCTCCACCGCCGTGGTGAGAGGTTATTCTTACGAAACTTGAAGTTTGGGTCGTGTCTCTGTGTTCCATACTTGAGGCAAACACGGTCTCTACCGCCAGTGATGAGAGGATATTCCTGCGGAATCAGGACTTTAGGTAGGGTCTTTTTGTTCCATACTTGGGGTAAACATGGTGTCCACCGCCAGTGATGAGAGGTTATTTCTAAGGAACCTGGACTTTGGGACGCATCTTTGTGTTCCATACTTGGTGCTTAGGGAAAGTTTCTGAGTTCCACTCTTGGGGCGAACACACGACAGGGAGAAGTTATTGCTACGGACATTAAATTTAGATGTTGAACAGGTCGTTCGTGCACGAATTAATACTTGTACGTATTGCTTCATGCAGGAGTGGTTGTACATGTGTTGAAGAAGTTTTCAGTGTGAATTAATAAAGATTGTTCATGAGTATTATGGCTTTACGTTTGCATAAAAGATTCGATTTCACGGACATTAACTACAGAACTTCGAAATTCCTTCCTCATCAACGTTTACATTCATTGTAAATGAATTGAGACAGTGGCATGGGAAAGGTAATTCCTTTTATCCATGCATTATTCTCACAGCATTCTTTTAAATCACAGCAATTTAATTCCATTTGGATTTCATTGATTTGTGACACACATTCCCGCTTTCTCCTTGCGATAAAGGGCCGGCATTATGACATCGATATGCTTCAATATCGTGGAATTAATCTCCCACAATAGTCCTCTGCTTGATCGCATTAATCTTCCAGACATTCTTAATCGCATCAAGTTGTAGTGAATATCTCCAGTACCGAAGTGCATCTTAATTCGGAGAAGCAGGGCATGCTTTTTCAGGAGTTGAGGCTGTTTTGCTCGGAGGTGACATCGCCTTTTGAAAATTAGAAGTGTCGGAAGTGTGCAAAAGCATTTTTCTAAGGGAATGCATACGAGCGTTAAAAGTTGCAGAGACGTGAACAAAAGATGATGCTACGCTCAACTTGAGTTGTCGAAAGAGACGATTTTATAAAAAGGGCGGGATCGATGTTTGTCTTATAAATTACTGACTTCGCTTGCTGCTACGTCGTCTTTAAAATTGAGTGTGAGGTCGGTGGAAATGCAATCTGCATTTATCAATTTATATCGAGAAAGATGTTCTTTGTCGTGCTTCGCTCATCTAAGTTATCAGAAACGGCATGTGAAGTCTTTGTTGTAGAATGAAGCGACAAAGACCCTTCAGGATGCATTTCCCGAGCAACAGGACGTTATTACGGTTGAAGGTGAGAATAACATGGAATTAATGGGACTAATTAAATACAGAACGGATGCAAGGTTTGTTTACAGGAATCAGATATTCAGGAAGAAGTTGAGATCACACTCGACTTTTCCACTGCACATGCCAAGAGTGTGTACAATGACGCGACAAAAAACATTTAAAATGAATCCAGGCGAAGTTCGTTCGAAATCACGTCAAAAGTTTCTCAAGTTCATTGAGCTTAAGCTTGCAAGGTCCCTTACAAATAATTTAGAGAGCAGCAACTACCAACGGGAACAATTCGACAGCCCTGCTAGCCTGGATGGTAGACTCGGTCTTCCTAGCCTTCAAGTTGTGCAGGCGACAAGGACCGGATTCAAGATTATGATGAAACCTTTGTTTGTTGATTTTATGCTGCTCATGAACAGGAACGATCGTAGCTGAGACGAGGATTGGTCCCATGTTCATCACACGCTATTCCCCAGATTTATCGTGTGTGCATAAGTTGCTTAATACGACGTACGCAATGATTGTTTTCTTATCTTTAGCTCATAATCAATTTTCAACAAAGCTCTTTGTTTAAACCAAAATAACAATAACGTGTTTTTACAAAGATTTAAAAATATATAGTCCTCGAACAAGGGGTGGAACAGTAGGGACATGTACAATTTTGAAGAAAATCACTTTTAACTGAAAACCGTAACGTCCCTTTGCCACGAACATGTAGGATGACATCGAACTGAAATGTGATACTAATGTAACTCGTAACCCTCGCTGAAGCATAATTACGTCCCTTATCAAGGAACGTATCGCCTTACAGCTTCGAGAGCCCTTCAATATTGACTTCATCTCTGGACATGGCGGGAGCTCTTCAGAGTCGCTATCTATGCAACTGCCTCGGACCTGAAATTGTGAGGTAGTCACTCGATGTGAGGCGGTCGATGGAATATAAGCTTCGAGTGCTTTTTAGACGTGCTTATTTTTATGGCCCCTTCAAACGACATCAATACTGAGCAAATGCTAGAGGTCCAATACTCTCTTTCGAGACTCAGATGTGGCACTCATGTTGTATCAGACCGACTAGCTGTTTTATGTCGCGTTTGTGGGAGTTTCTATGCAATATTCATTGGAGAAGGGATGTTGTGGTACAAGGATATGGTTAGTATAAAGTCTTTAAATATTTTTGCGATGTATTTTTCTTAACCTCCTTTTGGTTGATCAGGAATTGACTTAAATTGTTCATCACTTATGGTATTTACTCATGATAGAGTTTATCGCTGTGATGAAATATTTCGCTGTTTTCGAAAGCCATGTGAGTCTTCCCTCTGCTTTCTTCATTTCTCTAAGCGAAAGCAGCTCAAAATTTGGCTTCATTGAGTTGTTACCAGCTTGAAAACTGCACTTAATATGTCATCGCGTCCACGAAATGTTTACGAAAAAATTTACTTCTGTCCAAGATTATGAAAACGGAGGAAAGCGCAAAAAATACAAAACCTTGAGGGCCAGGCAGCCAAGAAAAGTCCTGACGAGCAGACGTTTGTTCATCACAAGAAAAAATGAGGAAAAACTGAAGCCCCAAAAGTCTGAGCTGAAGTAAACAAACTATGCCAGAGAACCGTCACGGATTCATCTCCTACAGCGACGATAAGTGCGTTAAAAAAACAACGCTTTATGTTAAGGGATCCAATTACTTTATTTGTGATAGGTTGCGTCAAGATGAATTCATTGCACTTAAGATTCACAGTAAAAACTAAAATTACAGCAGGAAAATTCCTTTCGGAACAAATTTAGTTTTGGCGAGCACTTGCTGTTCTTTGTAATTTTAGTTGACACTGAAAACGCGGATTAACGCCAGTGTTTTATTTTTGAGGCTCACCATTTGCATCTGTTAACCTTTGGTGTCAGACTAGGAGTAAAATTTGAAAATATTTAAAACGAATTGACTCGAAACTCCGGCAAATTTAAATTATTGTCCACAAGGTATGAACAAATGTCTTACATTGTCGTACCTGTAAACAGGTTTTACCTGTGAACAGGTTTTACCTGTAAACAGGTTTTACCTGTAAACAAGTTTTACCTGTAAACAGGTTTTACCTGTAAACAGGTAAGATATTAGTAAAGTTCGTTACGAAGCATAAAACGCCACAAAGCTAAAGCATTACAAAACAAATGATCGCATGATACGAATGTAAACTTCGGAACTTCATAATTTTCTGTGAAATGTTCCATCCCGCCTGAGGCGCTAAATGGCTTTACGATAATCAATTCACTGGCCAACAGTAGGACTTGAACGTTCCCAGCCTTGTGACAAATTAGCGCACCAGGTACAATTATTCTTGTAATTTAAATTCTAGTAATACAATTATTCTCAGTTACCTTCATTGGGCAATCAAATTGAAATCCTATTATTGTACTTATTCTTGTAATTACAATTCTTGTAATACAATTATTCTCAGTCACCATCATTGGGCAATCAAATTGAAATCCTTATTGGAAACCAAAAATTATTCAGCAACGCACTTCCTGACAGAGCAACTCGAATTTAAATTTCAAAATTTTTGAGGTGTTCAGTGTGTCAAGGCACCAATTTGAAATAGTTTGCTGACGTCCAAAAATCATTCATTGAATTATAAATTTATTTATGTGACGTCGTGCTCATGTGTCAAACATTTAGTAGCAAGGTCAGTACAATTAATCCGCTGAGATCTAGAACTTTAATAAACTTGAATAGTACCGTAAACACTTTAATAAACGTTATGTAGATCGGGCACAAAGAAGAATTGGAAACTTACTCATGTTTATGATAGGATAGTTAACAGATAGCGAAATGAGTGAACAAAGAAACTGTGCTTGACACTTGACAACCCACAAGCTGTGAGTTGTCAAGTTAAAATTTGTGTCTGGGAATGAGTCGTTTAAGAGCTATTTTTAACAGTCCTGTAGAAATCAACTAGTTAAGGACTCCTACATAAATCGTACTTTAAATGAAAAATTCGTACAAATTATACGTTTTGGTTATTGATATCAGCAAGAATTAATACTTCTAAGCGCAAGAACTAAAAATCAATCATAAACAAGCACATGGAATCGTTTTCTGTGTATCCCTGACCATCATTCATTCCTTTAAGCGTCGGTTAAAAAATTGTACGTAAAGTTTTTGTCACTACCACACGTCCCTGCGTTCTGGAGAGAAAGTCCTCGAAACTTCCTATTAAAAGATACAAAAAATGCAAAAAAGTGAATAAGCGAGCGCCCGCAATTCAGCCCACGGGGCCTATTTGTTTTGTGTTGGTTGTTGTGAAAATAACTTCAGTTCGTCCATAGTTTTCATCGTGGGAAAGGTTTATAATTATCTTCAATGACATTTTAATGATTCTAGATTTAGTTGTTGGCATGTTATTGTTGTAAGTCACCTTCATTGGGCAATCAAATTGAAATCTCATGATGAAAACCAAAAATTATTCAGCAATGCACTTCCTTATTGAGCAATTTGAATTAAAATTTCAAAATTTTTGCGGTGTCTAGTGTTTCAAGAGAATAATTTGAAATATCTTGCTGAGGTCCAAAGAGCATTCACTGAAGTATAAATTTGTTTTGTGACATCGTGCTCATGTGTCATACATCTGGTAGCAAGGTCAAAATAATTAACTGGCTTTGTTCTAGAACAAGAAGGTGAGGGCTGTAATAAACGTTAAGCTGATCGGGTACAAAGAAGAATTGGAAACTTATGTTAATGATAGAATAGTTTACAGATAGTGAAATGAGTGAACGAAGAAGCAACATATTGTTAAGTTAAGATTTACATTCAAGCGTAAGAGCAATTCAAGCGTTATTTTCAAACCTCCTGTAGAAAATTAACTGTAAATAAATCCTACATAAATCGTACTTTGTGAGAGAAATTTGGGGGAATTATACATTTCGGTAATTGATATCAGCAAGAATAAATACCTCTGAGTGCGAGAACTCAAACTCACTCATTAACTAGTACAAGGAATCGTTTTTTGCTAAATCTAACCAAAATTCATTTTTTTACGAGTGGGTTGAAAAATCGCAAATTAAGCTTTTGTCACTACCACACGTTCCTGCGTTCAAGAGAGAATGTCCTCGCAAGTTGCTATTAAAAGATACAAAAAATGCAAAGAAGTAAATAAGCGAGCCTCCGCAATTATTCAGTACTCGGGGTCTATTTGTTTTGAGTTGGTTGTTGTGAAAATAACTTTGGTTCATCCGTAGTTTTCATCGTGGGAAAAATAAATAATTATATTCAAAAACATTTTAACAATTTCAGACATACATAGTTGTGGGCGCGTTCATTGGTGAGAAAATTCATTCTAATGCTCGTTCTGTGGGGCTAAATAATAGAAAAACTCACTCCTATGGCAACCGCTAGTTTACACTTGAATCTACGTTTAAATTTCCCACACAAAAATATTCACTCAAATTTTCTGGTGAGACAGCGCTTGTTATTTTTAGTGATAACATTTATATTATATCGTTTATGGAGATGAGGGTATGATTTTTATTTGCTATCCTGTCTCCATACACGATTGTCTATTATTTCATGAGATATTTTTGCGAGCGGAAGACAATAAAATCAACTGTTCTAAAAATCGGTTTAGACTTCTGCTTTTTGGTACAGTGTCCATTGCGTTTCACGACAGTGGCTCTACGCTAATTTTTATAGTAAGCTACACTGATGGTCTCCATTTAATACAAGTTTTGACGCTGAGGCTGTTTTTCTGCAGTAATTCTGTCGGTGAACTTCAACGAGAGTCACGGAATTGCACTGAAGTTCTGGTGGCTGATTTGCCAATGGTAGCTGCAGGCAGAATTCGTTTTCTGTGCTGAACTGCTTGTGGCAACAATCGATTTGTAGCTTATAAAACAATTTATTTCCAGTACTGCGCTGAACCAAATTTAGATGTGATACACAGCAATGAGCTGAAACGAACCATCAGAACCATCGCATCAATTTCATCTTAGAAAGTATGGTTTGAATGCAGTTATATATGTTTATCTACAGCCTAGGGAAGTTCTAGATTGACTTGTCGGTGTAAAACAATCTGTCGAATCTGCTTGTTGGGCTAACATGATCAATATTAGGCTGACAGCACCGATACTTCCTTTTCTGATTAAGCATTTTCCCGCAATAATTAGGTGTAATCTGATTGAGGAAGTTTGTTTCACTATATCACGTTATACATATTTATGTAAGCTCCAAATTGCAGCTAAGTTTGGGAGATCTAGCGGAAAGCACTGTGAGTCGGTCAAGGTTAAGTCCCTAAGCTAATATCAAGGAGATCGTTAACTTTTGTGCCAGAACTTCTGTAATCCCGAGAACCTCGTTACTGAGGATTGCAACTGTTCTCTCAAAATGGGCACCACGCTTGCGTTGTGCGACAGCCGGCAAAAAAATGTAAATTCGTTGTTTTAATTCAGATTAGTAAAATGAAGTAACGTTGCATACCTTGAGCACAGCTGAATAAAAATTAACTGCGAGAAGTCTCCTGTGAAAATCTTATGAAAAATGAGTTCTACTAATTCCTGATTTCGTGACTGAAAGACGCCGGAAGACAGTGCTGGTTCTCAGTCTTAATTATTACGTCAGTTTGATGCTATGTCATTACCTTTCAAAACGCCGTTGATGTGCAACCGAATTTAAGTCAGTGTGACGTTGGGTTTTTTGGGTAAACATGTCAAATTTCAAACTAAATAAAAAACACGTGCGACACGATGGTTGCAGTTTTACTTTTTTCGCATGAAAGAAAATATATCTTGTATCAAATAATGATTCGAGAAAAATGGATCAACTTCGAGAACCCTAAAGGCACATTTATGGATAATAGGTTGACGAAAGACAACCATCCAATCGACCGCAAAATCGAATCGCTTCAAAAGACCAAAGTGGAAAAGTCAATTCAGTGCATTTGGTGGGATTAGAAGGGTGAGGGACATCGTGAGCTTTTGAAATCAGGTGAAACAATGAATGTCGTTCAATACCGTCAACAATGTTCAATTTGAACCAAGTATTGATAGAAAAACATCGAAATTGGACAGGAAAACAACGCCATATCGTTAAGAGGAAAACTCTTTTTCTCCTCATGGTTGAAAACCCTTGCACACAGGTCTTACTCACCTCCCTTTGGAGTATCACTTGTTTTCATGAATGTCCTTTGCACTCTCCCTGCAACATTTTAGCTATGACCAAGGAGTTAAAAATGACTTGCTGACTGGATCACTTCAAAAGTGAGCGATTTTTAAGAGGGCATTATTTATTGAAGGATAGATTGGCAAAATGCATACCTAGCGATGGTGCATTTTTAATAGAGCATTTTAAAAGTTTCTTGCAAAGTACAATTGTTGTCCATAAAATAAATTGAGAATTAATAACCACTTTATTTTTTAAAATTTGCATTTCTCAATTTTTTGAGGAAAGTTCTCAATGTAGTGAAATATCTTATATCTTATAATAATGCAATGTGTTGCTAGGCCAGTTTAGGTAAAGCACGAAA
>JACJUY010008231.1:0-17044 GCA_014220935.1 Platorchestia sp. MABIK | reverse complement strand
AGAAATTTTTAAATTTCAGCCAATAGAAATTTTTAAATTTCAGCCAATAGAAATTTTTAAATTTCAGCCAATATATGATTTTATGTTTCTGCACATAAATAAAATTCTAATATTCCGAAACGTTTGCTATGAAGAATAATAAAAATGGACATTTTGACATTGGTTTTCCTTTTCATCTTACACGCGAGATTCCCTAAGAATTAACCCATTTGAAATATAAGCACAATTCAATGAAGAATACCTAAAACTGTGAATTACAGTTATAAGCAGAAACAGCGGTTCTATTGAAATCTGCCATTACGATTACAATCTACGCCACTCGAGTGTTATGGATAAGATGATAGGATTATTTTTTCATTTATTCGAGACAATTGAGGTTTAAGAATTGTGCTATTTCATTCGCGGTAAAATTTAAGTGGGTTAGTTTTTTACAACTCATTTTCATTAATTTCCTCGCAGAGAGCTGATCTAACTTCCACATCTGTATTTAAAGAAAACGCTGATTATTTAAGTAATCTTAGTTTATCCAGTATAATCTGTCAAAATATTTCTCTTCACTAATGTAAATTTATCCGCCACTTCTGATACTTTTTCGCTATCAGTAGAATGCTGTTCTGAAAACTTTAAACATGCTGCTGGGCATTTCAAAACGAGTAACTTGAATATAACTCAATGTAATGCTGTGCAAATTCTACTCAAAATTCTGACATCATGAATCTTAGACGTAACTGAGAAACTTAAATGTAACTGAATGCGAATGTTATACAAATTATACTCAAAATTCAGATATGAAACTTAGATGTAACTGATTAGCTTAAAAGTAACTGAATGCGAGTGTTGTGCGAATTTCACTCAAAATTGCGACATTTGTTGAGCGTTGCGCCCGGCTGTCCCAACGCTGACCCTTGTTCGCTGATGCTCCACTCTTTGCTGCAGCAGAAAGTTGGAATATGAACGCATTCGTAACTAGAGTGCAAGAACGAGCAGAACACGCAAAAACATGCGCTACCCACACCGTGTATCGCCGCTCGTTAACACTCATTTGGCGCCCAACGAGGCAGGTTATAGATCCTTATGACATGTTATATAAGCACATAATTATAATAGATACTGCAAATGCGACTTTGAGCCTCTGTTGTGATTGCCAACATTGTGTGTCAAGTGCGATACGTGAATTACGTCACGTTTTACACCAGTCCTGTCACAAATAGAACAAGAGTTACTCAACCTCACTGCTCGAGTTAAACACCAGATGAAGACACAGCACCTCTGTCCAGTTTAGAGGTGAGACTGAGCTGTTATTACGGTGTTTGTGGACTCGAATGCTATTTGTCAACGCAATGGGGAAAAATTTTACTCACACTTTTACTGCGGTAGGTCAGTGGTCACGGAGTCGATTTTCATAAAGTTGCTGACCTACCACAAAATCTCAATTCTCGCAAATACTTGTTCAAAACCAGAATGCACGACCTGATTAATGTGTGCTATTCTCAATCAAAACTACTTACTGCAATTGACTTCAAACTTTGAGTTGAAAATGAGCTTCAGTTTAACCCACCGCGGTCAACATGTTGACGTTTCTATGGTCCAGCGAATGTCGAGAATAGCACGACGCCGCCGTAAAACATCTCCACCTGAGTGACACTTCTCTTATTAAAAATCTGACATCCATTGCGAGCGGGAAGTTCTGTGCCGCAACGTGTTCCTATGTAAGGGCGAATGTCAAGAATAGCACGACACCACCTAGACACACATGCTCGAGGCTAATACCTCTTAACAATTCGCCATCAGTTGTGATGTGGAAGTTGTGTGCCGCTGTCACGCAGTACTCAACCTCAAGCCAGCCACATTACGTCGCCTGCACACGCCCTGCAGGCATCCTCATGAGCCCTGACTGCTTCAAACTTTTCCAGCCTCACCGGAGGATCACAGTGAAGTTTGCGGCCGCAAGTCACAAGGGATGGTGCGGCAATCAAGCAACTCATTGTTTTTCTTGTAAAAATTGCAGCTCACTCTCAGTGGGGCTCTCGCTTGCTCTCCCGCGGCTTACTCGAGATCACATGTCTGCAAAGTTTGTGCGTCTTTGTTTCTTCTGCCCCCGGCGTGAGCGCGTGTGTGCTGGGTAAATGTACTTTTGTAGATGGAATGTTGTGCTCCTGCCGCGAGTGCATGTTCCAAATAAATGTATGTACATGTGTGGATGGAACGTTCATCATGTGAGATTTATTCTCTTTCTGGCTGACTGATATGTTCATATCGTAGTGAGGTGGCTTTTAGAATTCATGGCATGAGATTATTCTTCGTATTGACATTTCTGAGGATTGGACGCAGTGTCAACGCGCATCCAAATAAGAAAATGAAAACGCGAGAATACGCAGTAATCGGAGCCGACTTATTTTGATTGGGTAACAAAATTTAATTTAACATATTCAATCATACATCGACAGCACGCAATGTCGCATAGCTTATTTACCACTCGCTCGACTGTTTCACGTAACCAGATGGAAGTTTTCGATCATGTATTGGTACTACGCATCAATGTGGGGCCCATGTTGAGCTTATTTTTCATTCGCTTGACTGTTTCACGTAACCCGATGGTAGTTTTCGATCATGTATTGGTTGTGCACAACATTATAGGGCCGATTTTCTTCAAAAATGTTACCTCGTCTTGTTTGAAGTATCCGCGGTCGCATGACGAAGGAAGCGATAAAGCGGCGCTGAGGCTGAAGGCAATATCCTCTGAGGGAGCGCGAGTGTCTCCTGATGAACACGGCCGCTGCATCAGTGTTGCCGAAGCGGTCTGACAGCGAGATTCCCGCAAGCAACGAACTACCTCGTCCCGGAAATGAAAATATTGTGCTAGGCCTCATCTAGACTCGTACCATTATTTCCCTTCTAATTTTTTGTTCTTGTGTGCCACGCGGCAAAAACATATGGCGTTTTTACCTTTAGTGAAGGTTTGGAATGTGGACTGGTAAGTGGAGTAAATTATGTGCTTGTCTGTGTGGTTTAAGAACCTGCCCATCCGTGAAGGCATCGAGGGTTCGAATCCCGACTTTGGGTGGCGATTTTCTCTGTTGGGTATAAGGGAAAAATTCAAAGCACAATACCCCACTCTACCCAGGTGTCTGAAATGGGACAGGTCTTGACCAGGGGAAAGCGTCATAGAGTCCTGGTGTTAGTTATAAGGCATTTGAAAAACCAATCTATAAGGTGAAAAGTATCAGGCTTGAATTGGAAATAAAGCATCCTTAGATGCCGATGTTCGTTTGTTTTGTTTGTTTTTCGATGGCTTTTGTTCCGTAGCGTCTGCTGTTAGAAGATATTAAATTTTCTCACGAGCTAAGTCATGATATTATCAGGAAAAATACTACGTAGTCGTGCTTTCGCCGAAGAGTTTATACATTTTTTTCATTGCAGTTTTAAATAAAAGATACAATGTTTCACTTTTCCCAAAATGTGCACTACAGTCAAAAGTTACTAATTCGTAGAGGATTAATAGTTACTTATTCTGTTTAGACGTCATTTAATATTGCTTCCTCTGTTCTTTAGTAGTCATTAAAGGTTTCAAATTTTTTCCTGATGGAGTTACAAATATCTAAAGATTGACTCGTGAGACGTATTGTCAAAACCAATGACGATCGTTCGAGCTTGATTGATGTCCATGTAAAATCTTGCTAGTTGATTCATAAATGTTGTTACTGAAATTTTTAATCGGATATGACGTATTACATCTCTTTTTCTCTTCCTGCACAAAAAATAACTGGCAATTCAACTACAAATTAATAACATGTTTTTAACAGAAGATGAGAAAAATCAGACGTGCTGGAAAAGTTACAAAATCTCTGGCATGTCAAAGGTTCTTCGTCCAGTTGTTGTGCGTCACGCTTCCTTTTTTGACGGTCCCGTAAATTTTTCCCCAATCCGACAAAATGAATTGGAAATCAAGAAATGACTTCTCGAATCTGTTGAGATATTGAATTCTGTTGAAATATTGAGGTTTAACTATTTCGAGAACAAACGCAGTCGTTCTTTATTTAA
The DNA here is from genome assembly GCA_014220935.1 of Platorchestia sp. MABIK. Taxonomy (NCBI): domain Eukaryota; kingdom Metazoa; phylum Arthropoda; class Malacostraca; order Amphipoda; family Talitridae; genus Platorchestia; species Platorchestia sp. MABIK. Next base: position 13,003 of record JACJUY010008231.1, on the reverse strand, counting down.
ATATAAAACGAATTTCCATCAAGAATTTTAGTAACTATTGAAATAAAGTTTCTTTAGAGAAGATTCATTATTCAAGGGTTGCCTAATACATCGAAGGCCAATCTCTTAGTGAATATTGAAACAAAATGACAGTTGATCTCAATTGCTTATTCCTCCAGCATCTCTAACTATCTACTTCAACCTTCATCTTGTTTTATAAATTTCCTTCTCGACTCACTGTCACTACATACCCGAGATCTTGTGTGGAAACACGCGTGAAGCATGGATTCCATGTTCCTTCAACTCCATATTAAATGGTACACACCTCAATCCTTCTTTTTTTTAACATTTTTGTTGGGGTTAGGGAAGCTGAAACTAACTAATTTAATTAAATTATTATTATTCGTGTATCACGCGGCAATAATATATGGTGTTATTTTGGCGTGAGATGATGTAAATATTCTCACAAATGAGACAGAGAGCGAGACGCGTTGCATAGCCCTAAAAAATGCAGGAAGCAAAGTAACAGAGTTAGCCGTTTTTGCTCCTGCTTGCTGTCAAAGTCGGACATCAAGTGATTTGCGAGCCGCAGTCCTCGTCTTCTAAACTTTTTTCACTAATTCAATGCGAGGGAAAAGTTGCCGATCAAAAACTGAATGAGATTGGAGTTGGTTGCTTGATGGCCTGAGACCGAGAACCTAATTGAAACTTGCAAATATCTTGGGAAAATTGTACAATAAACACCTTACCGAACCGAACATCCTTTGATGTTTAACAAGAACGTGAAAACCTTTACATTTTCAGAATGTGAGGTTCTTTTGTTGAAATAGAATTTTTTTCTACCTTAACCATCTGTTTTCGGTTCACTGTTGTCCTGTTTTTCAGCACCTACTACTTTCTTTTTCAACTTAAATCTTGTTTGATGAACATTTTTCTCAACTTACTATTTCAACTGGAATGCACCTTGCGCTTAGGTTCAGAGTTTTCTCAAGTCCAAACTAAATGGTGCCTGCCTCTTCTCTTCCTTCCTTCTTTCCTTTGTAACGCCTTCGAATTGAACAGGGAGGCTCGAACTAACTTGTTTAATTTAATCTGTTTTCTTCATTTTTCTCGGTCGCCAAACGCTGCACGAATGATACTCCTGAGCAAAAGACGGTTTTCTCTGTAACTCAAGATTACATTAAAACATTAACATTACATTAAAACATTAACATTGCACTCTGTGTGAGGTGTCTGATGGGACCGTCACCTGTTCGGTGTATTAATCGGAGCAAACGCTCCTCAGATGAGGTATAAGAAGTTGGAAATCCTGCTACTCAATGACTTCACATTTCTCTCCTTCCTCCTTCGGCTGAGAGCTGATTAACCAAGTAAATGCGAAAAATTGCGGTCATGAAATAGTGGTATCTAAAAAATGTTTCTTATATTAAAACTCTGAAAATTTTGCCAAATAGTTTGGTTAGTAGCCTTGAGCTCGGGACTCTGACCTTGAATAGGAGTTTGCATTGAAGCTCTGTCGTGAGCGACGTCAGGTGAAAGCTGACCAATAACCTCGAACAAATATGCTTGTGGTACAAGAATTGCTGTGTACTGTGCACGCATTACAGTGCATGAATTGTACTTCGAATGCAGATCGATAATATATGTACATCAACCACTTTACGTCTCGTTTTAGTGCACGTGTAATTTCTAGCTGCTATAACGTCCCGACTTACGAAGATACTTACGTGTGCTCAGCCATCTGTGGGAAAAAAATTCCTCCAAAATTGCTAGCCCTTCAATATTTTTTCTACCTGTTATCAGTGCAACATTGTTTCTATTTCTCGCTATTTCACTGCAAATAAAAGAAGAGGGCTGAAAAATGTCAATATTGAACATTTCTCCATATACTCGCTCAAGTAAGAAGCGCTTGAATATGAGAAGGTAATTGGACTCCGACCCAAGCAATTCTGTGTGGACGCTGCACTCAAATTTAAAAACAAAATTTACGTCGCGTCAAGAAATAAATTCACGTCAGCTGTGCATGAAGAGTTACAACTGGCGTGGGAACATGCATCTCGCTCTGAATTGCTTGCTTGAATTAATTTCGAAAGTAATCTAGCGCGTTCATTCTCTGTTGACATTTATTATTGCGTGCTAAATTTCCTCCGTGCCTGACCTCGATCCAAAAAAACAGGCAGATATTCCGACGGCAAATAGTTCTACATCCAGAATTGTGGAATTTTCGAGGATTGACTCTTGTTTTCCCAAGTTCTAATTAGCCATAAATTTACTGAAAAAGGACAAAATTTGAATTTTCCAATCTTAAATGCTTCATTTTTGGCTGGTATTTTTCAACTTGAATCCACAAAGAACGCACATTACCGTAGATATGCTTTACCTTTCAATTCTCTTCCGTGTCTTTGAACACAAAATGCTAAACTGTACTTACCACAACCTAAGCTACTAGCTGGTTTTCCCCATAAATTCTTAGATTTTTTGGAAAGGAAAGCAAGTCACAGGATTTGGAAACGACTGCAAATCTTCTGGGACAAATTGATTTCATATTGTCATTGTTTTCGTGAAAATATAGCATTCATGTGTTAGCGGCCGCACACCACCGAAAGATATGTGATGCTTATTTTTCTATAACAGTGTTATAAGTGAGCTCCTCGACAGAACCCGTACATAAATGTGTTGAAAATGAGGAAATCGCTTGTCAGACACAACATGTCTTATTTAACCTTCATTTCTTGAGTGCGAGTCTGACTTGGCTGTTGCTTGACATTATTTTGACCAACAATGGTTTGTTTAAGTACCTATCGATGATACTTTTATTTGTCTGAGGTTATATTTGCTAGCTCAGTCGTTTTTGTCGAAGACGATCCGCTCTGTTCACATCCAGAGCAGAGTTTGTTCCATGGTACACTCAATAAAAATTCTCGAATGTTTTAGTCGTGCCAAGTCGATGCTCTTATGTGTTTTTTGAAGTTCACTGCCAAGTGGCAGTTCCGTCTCTAACCTGATTTTAGAAACAACCTGATGCGACAGCCAGTCTAAAAACCTGGTGGTTATTATACCGGTAATATGAGTAGAAAAATTTGTCGGCTGAGTGTTCATATTCGCTTCGACGCTCTCCCTGGCACAGTTCACGCCGTGGCACCGCCTCTCGCGAGTACGGGTCACCGATGCTCATGCTTCTCGTTTCTCAGTGTCCCAAAATTTTTCTGCGCTCGTTCAAACCGTCGCCTGAGCTGGGCCGCTCGTGCGTCTCCAGTCGAGGATGCTCGCCTTCGCATAAATTTATGGTGTTCGAAGTACGTCGCGTTTGTATGACTCTGCTCATTTTTTGGTTCAGTTCCCCTCGGGGGGATGCAAGTATTTGTTTATGGCAATCCGCACTTCCTAAGGGAAAATGTGAGCCCCCATCTTATGGTTGGGTGGGTCTTTGGTGGAATAGAATTGTTCTTTGTTTTGTTCTGAAGCATTTTTTTCGGTTCACGGTTGGCCTTTTCCCCAGCCTCTACGACTTCCTTCTGAAACTTTTTATTTTGCGTCATAAACAACTTTCTTAACTCACTGTTTTCATGCGCTGTTTGTTTTCCTGTTACTTATTTTCAGCTACAACCTTACGGTGTTAAAAACTTTTAACCCTGATTCAAATCTTCCGACGTTCAAATTTAACTCTCATGCGTCACAACAAATGTTCAACCTAAATTCACACCAGCTCCTGACGCAAGGAGCGGCATTTTCCGGCGTTCATATTTAACCTTGACTGGTAGGAAAACATATTTGGCCTGGAATTACACGGCCACTAAAATATTGGAGGCAATGAACGCCGCTCCACATTACTCGTTGGGCCGATTTTAGCGTAGCACTGCAGGGCTTGTCAGGCAGTGACTCATGCAGTGACTGGGAGCAGTGACTGGGGGCAGTGACTGGGGGCAGTGACTCGCGGGAGCAGTGACTCGCGGGAGCAGTGACTCGCGGGAGCAGTGACTCGCGGGAGCAGTGACTCGCGGGAGCAGTGACTCGCGGGAGCAGTGACTCGCGGGAGCAGTGACTCGCGGGAGCAGTGACAATAAGCCGTACAGTCCCAAAACCATGAGCGCAACCTAATCTTATGATCGCTCTCGCGTCTCTGCGGCAGTCAATACGTGTCCGCTGTGGCTGCCTTTTTCTGGCCAAAATTTCATGTTTGTGCCAAAATATGACTTTAAGAGTTGGGCTGCTAATTTTTATTTTTTTGGGCAAAATTTCAAGTTAATGATTTCTGTGACCAAAATTTTGCCTTTACCTGCGAGAAAAATTTTTACCTTTTTGTCTTGCAACCCAGCGGTAAAATTTGTCCGTAAAATCATGCACGCGCCATGTAAGGGAAATTTTAAGGATTGAGACTATTACAGTTACCCTCTACGGTTCTCAGGGGCTGAAAAATTTTCGTGGTTAAATTTAATTTTCACACGTTGACCACGTATTGAGATGTCTGTGTATCACTAGGTAAATTTTTTATCAGCGTGCGGGAATAAATAAAGAACATTACAATAATTTCACTACTTTTTCTTTAGAATAGATTTCGGCGTACAAGGTAAAGCATCATCTTGCTATTTTACATTGTTCACACTTCTTGAGCATATAAAATCGTATTCGAGCAATGAAGTCGGTTTCTCAATTCTGCTAATTAAAAATGACCTTAATAACCGTAGCAACCGCGCAAACGTATTCAAAGTGTTAAAATGCGCTAACTTGAATATTTTGAATTGATAAAGGCCAATCTATGAACCGTGTCTGCGCTCAGGGCCTCTGTCCGCTCTCTTTTGCTGCGTTTCTTGCTGCAGCGCTCACGATGAGTTGCTGGGATGCGCTCCTGCGTTCATGACCGCAAAAAATGCGGCTCTCAAGTGCGTCGAAATTCACCCCAAGTTACCCCATGAGAATTTCTTTTCCTTTGCGCTCACTTCAACTAGCATCGAGGGTTCGAAAGTCCTGCAATTATGCTTTTTGCTAGCATGGTTTATTTGTATGAGCGAAAGCCCGTATCATTTTATTCGTTAAAATCAGTTGATGAAATTTGCGAAGAAGTTGTCTCAATGTTTGTACTTATCCCCCGCATGCTACATCTGTTCACCTCTCAGTTTACTGCTGCCGATGATTTTGAGACGAAATGTTAAGCATTGAGCATCTGTTTTTAGACCTTGACCAACTCTTGATTTCCACGATATTTCGTTTTTGGTTTAATACGTTTACTGATTAGTGACCCAACGGTTGTTACTGAGGAGACATTCCGAATGCTGCTGACCCACAGGGCATCACAAACTCGATTTTCAATGTTAATTAATTGAAACCTGGTAGGTCACATTTAATGTTTTCCGTTTTCACACGCTTACCGCGATAGGCTAAAGCTCAGTTCAGTTTTCAACTCAAATTTAAAGTTAATTGTAGTAAGGTATTTAAAAAATAGCAAACATTAACTGGATTGTGCCTTCATTTAGCTTTAAGTATTTAGGAAAATTAAGCTTGTGACCACTGGTCGGTCAGCAGCATTATATGAAAATTCCCTTCGAGTGCGCAGGTAGCTCACTTCGCGACCAGCCTGTTAAGAATTGAATACTAAAATTGACTTTACCATACGTTGACTACGCTGTGGCACATGTATACCACCAGGTAAGTTGCTTATTTACAATTCGGCGTGAGCCGAATAACATTTTCGACATTTTACTACATTTTTTCAAATGAATTTTAAAGTAGAAGGTTGAATTTTACCATGCAAATATGTTTTTCACACATCTAAGAAAGGACGGAAATGTATTCGAGCAGAAAAGTTGCTCTCTCAATTTGACTACTTACAAACTAACCCAAACCATGTATAGCAACCGCGCAGACGCAGTCAGCGCATTAATTTGAGTTGAATATTGAACTTCAGTTTAACCCGCCACAGTTAACGCGCTAATTTTATCGCATTCGTCGGAAGTGAAGTTGATTGCGCAAGGACATGCGTGGAGACTAGGAACAAAATTAGCTTTAATTTTCTATCAAGCGATCCTGTACCTCCTGATTTTAAACACAGTTGAAGGAAATTTTACGGAAACAATTACAGTTTTGCACTGCCGTGTTGTATTTTCCTTTCATGTTGCAGTGGCGTATGATGTTCATGCGCCCTAGCTTCTTGTTTAGTCCCTACAATGTGCATGCCATTTGAAGTAATCAAATGATACGAGGCACTAATTCAGGATACTGTTGACCATGCGCTAAGCTTATCAGCTGTGGGGGATTTTCGTTCAGATTATGACGGAGATTTTGCCTCCTTCGGGGAGTAGGTGGGGATTGGGAGATTTAATCCTTTGAGATGGGGAAGCGTGCTGGAAGTATGTATCCTCGCCTGGATGGCGTTGGGAATTATCCTTGCTGAATGATAACCGTTACCTTCGAAATTAGCTTGTGTTTGTTAGATTACTTATTTGATATCAACTTGACGCGTTAACTGCGGCGAGTTAAATTGAGGTTCAATTTTCAACTCACATCAGAGTTACTTTTAGAGAACAATTTTGGAAATAACGGACAGTAAATAGTTCGTTCCTTTATTTAATTTTCATTAAGTATTAAGGATAGTTGAGTTGGTGGCTGTTGGTCGGTCAGCAACATTATGAAAATCCTTTCACTGACCACCGGTGGTCACGTCACAGTGCTAAGTGTTGAGCATTTTCTTCGATGTCTTGTTTGTAAGGAACGAAAACGGAACCTTTCAACTGAGCTATTTGATGAATATTACTGATTTGTCTTTTTCTTTTGTCTTGTTCTCATTTCATTATATGTGTCTCGTTCTCATTTCCTCATCATTTGTTTCTCATTCCTCTTACCTCATCGTTCGTTCCTTTTTCTTTTTACTTAAAGATTAGTTCCTGATTCTCCTTACCTCATCCTTTGTGTCTTCTTCTTAAGTTCTTGCCTCATCGTTTGTGCCCTTTTCTTAAATTCTAGTCTCATTGTTTGTATCTTTGTCTTAAATTCTTGCGTTTGTGGCTTATTCTTCTTACCTCTTTGCTTCTGTCTCGTCGTTCTCCCCTCAAAGACATATTCATCAGAATATTTTGAGAGGAAGATGTGTAGGCTCTCACAGACGACGTGACATGACAGGCTGATAGTTTGCTCGAAAGATACCTCATTTTTGGCCTCCTTTTGTCCTTGAGCTTAACTAGAATGTCGAATAACCCATCTTCTGCTGATCGTGTCTCCTGGGCTTCAGCTCTTTCAACTCTTTTGAAAGGTCGAACTGGAACGCTGTGTCGTCGATCGAGATTTTTCCCTTGCCTTTCGCTGGCTGGCGACATTACGGGCGGGAATCTCCTTATTTAAAGCAGATTACGGCGCTCTCCTAACATTGCATTAGATAGAATAGGCTCCGTTCGGCTCGAGAGCCTCTTCTCTTTTGGTGGCATCGGCCGCTCTCATTAAAGGCTCTTCCAAACTTCCCTGCCTAGCGTAACACTTAACAAACTTTACCTTCAGTTTTCACTTACGCACGCTGCAAACTTGGCAAGTCGATATTGCTGCGAAACTTCATGCTTGCTGTTGTTTTGCGAAGGAAATGCGCTTTAAGGGGTTCTGTTCAATTCATATTTTACGTTAATATTCCCAGGAAGTTATTGTTTCGAAGTTGCTGCTAAATAGCTTTTTTTGCTTAGTTTGCTGTGAGACCGAAGCGGAAAAGTTTTGAGTTGTGAAGCTGAGTTTAAAAGAAGAATGTTTTTAATAAATTGTGGAATGGGTTGCATGCTTTACTCTAGGTAGAATAACTTTAATTAGAACAGGAAACCAATAAAAACCATTGGGTAACATGTTTTAGAGTACATCAGTGTACGTTTATTTAGAACAAAACAGTTGTTGTATTTTAAGTTTTGATGTGCTAATTGTCTCATTTGTTAGGAGTGCTAATTAGTTGTGATGTGATTTTGAACCCCTCAGGAGGATACAACTATTGTATCTATGGGAATTAGCGCTCCCAGGGGGACAATGTAAGGGCCTGAGCTAAAGGTTAGGTAGGCTTTCTTTTTATTAAAATAACATAGGTTTTTGTTTTGTTACGGGCCAACTTTTTTTCGGCTCACTGCTGTCCTGTTTTTTCAAAACCTTCTACTGTCTTCAACTTTGATCTTGTTTCATGAACTTCTTTCTCATCTTACTGTTTCTTTGCCCTTTCTGCATAGATTCCACGTTCCCTTAACTCCATACTAAATGGTGCCTTCTTCCTTCCTCTCTTTGGATCGCCTTTGTAGCAGATAGGGAGGCTTAAACTAACTAATAATCTAATCTAATCTGTGATTTTGAATGTGGGATGGAAATTGTAAGTCTCCATCACATTTTGTTTTTTCATTGAAATTTATTTGCAAAGTGCCCCTCACAGGCTTCAACTATTGTATCTATGAGAATTAATGCGCCTAGGGGGAGGATGTGAGGTCCCAAGTTAAAGGTTCAGTAGGCAATTTTACTGTTTTCCTGCTCAGGGTGTGTAGCACGCTTTGTGCATAGATTCTCCGTTCCCTTGGTTCTATGTTAAATGGTGCTTCACTTCTTTCTCTGTTGGGAACACTTTTCTAGTAATCGAAGAGGTTTGAGCTAACTTAAAACTCAATCACTATTTCAAGCATGATATTTGCCAAATGTCGTCATCGTCCAATATAATTTTATAGAGTATCTATCAAGTACGAGTAGGTATATATGTTTAGACTTCGATGCAAATCGAATAAAATTTGACCGACCGAATATTGATCGACACTCATCACGATATCGGAAAAAATTGATGAAGAACTGAGAAAATTTCCCCTGCCTTTTGTTACAACACTTAAATTTTGAAGGAGTTGAGTGTTTCTTAGTTTATGCCAGTCGTGGAATGAGTTGAAGTTGAGTTGAAAATATTGCTACCTATTTCACCAATACCTTTTTATATGATATTATTTTTCCCGGACACTGTTGTATAGTATTGTTTTTCCTGGTGACTTTAGTGCAGTAGTATTTTTCCTGTCGTTTAGATAGTAGTGTTTTTCCTGTCTTTTACATGGTAGTATTTTACTTTTTTTACACAGTATTTTTCCCGGAGATGTGTACATCGTATCATTATCCCCGGAGAATTTTACACAGTATTATTTTCCCGGACACCAAGAGGACAGCCAATTTTCGGAAATTCATTTAGGAAAACCTAATTCCTGGGCCACGCTTTCGACACTTCTGGCTGCGATGTCGGACGTGAAGCGGTGCAGCTTGAGCAGAAAATTAGCGTTGACTCAGCACGGCAGAGCCCGGGGAGCTATTGGCTCAGTGTTCGCATTAGACAACTTGCTGCCGGCAGGACGGGACATTCCCTCGAAAATCAGATCCTTGTCGCTTTATCTGGGCAGGACGTCAGAATTATTTTCTCGGCAACGGCACGTATCATTAATTTGAATGTTTTATTGCTACTTTCGCGTGCTAAATTCAAGGAAGGAAACTGCTGATAATTTAATGAATACATGGAAAGAAACGGCTGATAATTATAATTTAATGAATTTATGGAAGGAAACTGTTGATAATTTAAAGAATTCATGGAAAGAAACTGCTGATAATTTGATGAATTTATGGAAGGAAACTGTTGATAATTTAATGAATTCATGGAAAGAAACTGCTGATTATTTGATGAATTCATGGAAGGAAGCTGTTAATAATTTAATGAATACATGGAAAGAAACTGCTGATAATTTGATGAATTTATGGAAGGAATCTGTTGATAATTTAATGAATACATGGAAGGAAACTGCTGATAATTTAATGAATTTATGGAAGGAAACTACTGATAATTTAATTAATTTATGGAAGGAAACTGCTGATAATTTAGTGAATTTATGGAAGGAAACTGCTGATAATTTAGTGAATTTATGGAAGGAAACTGCTGATAATTTAGTGAATTTATGGAAGGAAACTGCTGATAATTTAGTGAATTTATGGAAGGAAACTGCTGATAATTTCGTGAATCTATGGAAGGAAACTGTTGATAATTTAATGAATTTGTGGAAAGAAACTCCTGATTATTTAAGGAATTGTTTTGGTATTCGTTTACAAAAGCTTTGCTTTGAATTCATTATAGAAGTAGGCAGCTTAGTACGTACATGCATTAAGTAAAGCCGAAAAGCTAATTCAGTACGGAGAAAATATAGAAAGATTTCAGTTACTATTAAACCTCAACTGTTCTAATTTTACATGTACGTCACTCGCAATGGAAATGCCTTTATTTTTTGTCGAATTAGTGCCCTAATGTGGTCTTTGAAGTTCGCTCCTGTATGCCGTGCAGTTCCGACCCTATTCTGTTATCGGTGATGCCAGGGCCAGTCTAATGACGGTGGTTCTAAAAACAGGAATACGAGTAACACATTTTAACGGTTAGGAATTGACATTAAATTAATGCTGCTGACTGACCAGCAGTCACAAACTGAATTTCCAAAAATATTTGAAACTAAATGAAAGCACGATCCTGTGCTTGTTTGTTATTTTCCACATTGCTTACTACAATTGACTTTAAATTTGAGTTAAAAGTTTACCCTCTGGAAACAAAGTGTTTAATCGATCGATGTGCAGGTACACAAACTATTGAACAAACGTGCGTCAAAATAAATGATATGCATCAAAGGGGTCAGAGGCAGGATTTACTATTAGTAGCTGGGTATCTATGGGAATTAGCACTCCCAGCAGGACTATGTGAGGGCCCGAGCTAAACGTTAGGTAGGCTTCCTTTTTGTTGAAATAGAATAGGTTTTGTTTTGTTACAGAACATCTTTTTTCGGTTCACTGCTGTCCCGTTTTTAGCACCAACTACTCTCTTCTTCAACTTTTTCTTGTTTCATGAATTTCTTTTTTAGCTTACTGTTTCTGTGCACCTTGCGCATAGATACCACATTCCCTCAACTCCAAACTAGATGGTGCCTTCCTTCAATCCTCTCTTGGAACATCTTTGTCGTGGTTGAGGGACGCTAAAATTTTCTTATGTAATAATAATAATAACTATTAGTTGCTGGTTTCCGTAGCAGTGCTGGCGATAACGTGGGTTCTCCTAAGTCAACTTAGTTACGTATAACGTACCACATGCAGCAGGTGGCCATTTCAATTGGCAAGTACTTATGCCGCCTGTTCTAATCACTTCGACAACGTTAATAACTTGAAAATCGTTAATAACATTCAGTATGTTGTGGGCCTGTAAGACAATCTTTCACATGTATGCTAATGCCAAAGAACACTAATCCAAGTGTGCCTGGTTTAGCATGAGCAGAGATCAAATTGAAAATAGAACCTTCCCAATTACCGTGAAAATTGGATACTTTTAATTTTTGAAATATACTACAACGTCATAGGACATTCGTGCTAACAAGTATTTCTGTGTATTAGATACCTGACCAATTTCATCCCGATGTCTTTGTGGCCATTGGTGAGTCAGACCATCTATGCCGTTTCTGAAACGCTGGATGCTCTAGCGAACATTGCTCACTTTTCTTTGGGTCAGTTTGTTAGGTCTTCAATTTCGGGTTCCCTTGGGTTTATATTTTATGGTACCAATTTCCATCCTTTCATTAGAACGCCTTTGTTGCGGTTAGAAAGGCTTAAACTACCATCTAGTCGAATTAATTTCCTAGCCTGGCAGCCGAAGGTGGTTCACTCCTGTCGCGTCCTGGTCCGACGCATGCTTCTTGGAAGCCTGGAACTAGAAAGTCATACTCAGTTATGACTGCTCTGTATAATTACGGAAGGGATAGTTCTTCTAACTTTCTACCATTTCATGTTCATTGTAATATTCTGTATATTATAGGGAGTGATTGCCCTTTAAAATCGAGCTCAACAATTCAAGCAATGCTTCAGCTTACAATAATCTACTTCTCTGACTACTAATTTTGTTCTCCGTAGACAACGCAGAATACAATGCGTTTTCAACTCGTTCGTCTAATTTTATCTTCCCGTACATCGGTCTAATTTCAACTCGCCTTTCTTGCGATTTCAACTCAGCCACTATTTTAATCGATGGTTTTTTGGGCTCGATGTTAGCAAAGAATCCAAATACTCGGCGTTATTTTACTAGATGTATCGCTGACTATATTAGCTCCTTACACCTCATTACGCACAATGGTGTCTTCTTCCTCCTTCTCTTTTAACATCTTTGAAGAGTCTAAAACTCAACTATAATCAATTGATAAATTTATACTTAAGGCCAAGTAAAGAAATAACATCCCTAATAAACACGTTGCCTGCGATTCGACCCATCGGTGGGTCGTTTGAAAATTTTAGCAATCCGTTAAAATAGTGGTAATTAATGGACCCAATTAATGTTTGGTATCTATAAAATTGCTAGCAACTTTTGAATTTAAATTTGGGTTGAATATTGATTTTCAGTGTAACCCATCGCAGTGAACGTGTTAAAATTAATTTTATTTAATGGACCCAATTAGTTTTTAGCATTAATAAAATTGCTAGCAACTTTTGACTTTAAATTTGAATTGAATGTTGAACTTCAGTGTAACCCATCGCAGTGAACGTGTTAAGTTAGGCCAAATAAAGAAATCAAACCACCTAATTAAACGTTAAATATCACATAGAAGGATATTCCACCGTGCGTTATATTCCTGTATTTGCCAAGTGCGTGTGCCCCCGCGCGCTGCGGTCACGCAGCCGAGCTGTCCGTGCTGGATCGTAAACTTCCCGTAAAACACCGGAAAAAGTCGTAAAAATGCCAGAAATTGACCGCATGCCGAGCTGCTGTTGATGTTCCTGAGTATAACGAGCCAGCTCGGACTCCCACTCTTACGTGGCCTCCCGCTCCGGCTCCCCTACTCCTGCATATATTTTTGTGTTTCGTATCCCGCTGTTCTCACTTTTCTAACCGGGCCTCCTCCTGCTCCCTCTTCTAAATCCGGGCCTCCTCCTGCTTTCTTTTCTAAAGCCGGGCCTCCTACTGCTCCCTCTTCTAAAGCCGGGCCTCCTACTGCTCCCTCTTCTAAATCCGGGCCTCCTCCTGCTTTCTTTTCTAAAGCCGGGC
>JACJUY010008230.1:11806-39134 GCA_014220935.1 Platorchestia sp. MABIK | reverse complement strand
GACGTGATGCACTTTTGACGTGATGCACTTTTGACGTGATGCACTTTTGACGTGATGCACTTTTGACGTGATGCACTTGACATTATTCATTCACCGAGAGCATTTCCGTATCGTTCATTAGCAATCATCCACTTCACGATATTCAGTTCGTATAACTCATTTGACCTATCGCATATATCATTTGGCTAATGACGTGTGAACCGTGTGACATTATAAATTAAATAAGAATTATGTGTACAACATGATCAGAACAATTGCTTACACTTCTGAGGCAGGTTTTTGTTTTGGTGATCTTTGAAAGTTGACGTATAACGATCCCAAGTAAATAGATGGGAATTTGAAGCGGTTTCTTTTATAAAATACTACGTTACCATCAATTTTTTGTGGCATTTTGTTGTTATTGCTTGAGAATCATTCAATTTCAAGCGATTTTCCTTTAAGGAAATCATCGATCAATAGAATTATGTTCCTTAAGTTGTGTCGCAGTCTGAGGTGTTCCCGTTGGGTTAGCTACAAGTGGCAATATTTTATATATTTTTTGTGTCAGATCCGCTTTAAAATTTCACGAGCCTCTTCACAAACGAATTTCCCTGAAATCAGTTACGTAAGCTCCGGCACCACTGATGCGGAAAGTCTGTTTGTTGTAGGGTGATACGGAAGGTGCAATTACTAGAGCCATTTTAATTCTAGATTACATCTTAACTACTTCGATCGATTTTTAATAAGCTAGCACTTTCTGGGAATCTCCGGAATGCTCTCAGTAAGGGGACACCTCGCAGCTTTAAATGTTAACACTTTGAAACTTATTTGCAGGAATCGTTGCACTGTGATTGGTACAGTTCAAGTTTAATGGGGGTTTAATCGAAGTTCTGCTCTCTGCATTGAGCCTGTTATCAAAATAAAGTGAACAGGAGTATGAAACATTAGGAAGTTGAGCGAGTAATTGAGGTCGAGCCAAGTGTAATTAAACTCCAGCATTTTCATTATTTCGATTTCCGCAGTGCGTGCAAAGGAGCAGTTCTGGTCCTTCCTATCAGTTACGTTCTCAGCAACTTGCCAGGGCTGTGAGAATGTTAAAAAAATTTTAACAACTGCAAAATCCACACTGGATTTAAATGAACAGTACAGAGAGCTATTGTATCTTTGAACTTCATGCTTTAATAATAGTACCTGGAAAATTGCACTACATCAATATTTTTGTTAGAAATTAGGTTTCCAAAGATTGCACTTTTGAAAAGAGGTCAGATCTGGCAGTCTTCGTTCAAACGACAAGTTTGAACGTTTTGTATCCAGTATCCTATGGTGTTACTGACCCAAAATAAAATGGAGCGAACAATCGTCAGCAGGCCAACTCGTCATTGCGAGAAGCTGTTGTATTAGCGTACATAGTTGCAGGGTACAGGTTCCGATGAAGAATTACATGCCAGTGGTAAACATTTCTGATTCCTATTACCCGGAATTTCGGTTGCTTAATAGTGCCTTCGAAACTTTTATTTATATTTCTTGGAGAGTGAGAAAGTTTGAAAGTTGAAAGGAATCTGAACAGACAGCAATGAAATGTACTGACCGCCGTACTGACACAATTGACCGCCGTAAATATTTTTTGCTATTGTAAGTTTAGCCCTTTCGGTACGACAATTCAAATGGCTTAAAGAAAAATTTCCAGGGGAAAAGTTTGTCCTTACCCATAATTGTCAGTGAAATTGTCCTAGTGTGGGTGCTTATAGCTTAAGCGAGTGCTTTCTTCTTTATTTTAATTTTAATTTTTTTCAATCTGTAATGCTCAATGCCTGGCGACAGAAATTTTCGACGTTGACAATAGAGTTATTGAATTTACGGAGAAATTATTCATAAGTTTTTGCCTGAATTTATCAAAAATAAACGATGTTCAGAAAAAATTTGCTCAAGTTAAACAGAAAGGTTATTGAATATGTTGCATGGGCCCTGTAGCGTGAACTTAGAGGTAACCTGTGGTAATTTACGTGTGCAGGCTTCTAGAATGTCTAAAAACTAGTTTCATGAATGCTTGGAATTTCCCTAATTTTTGTTATTTACTCCAAAGTATTCCCTAACTAGTTGAATTACTTTAAAATTAGGTTAGATTCCCTAAATTGGAAGAACTAGCCATCTTGGCACTGGAGTAGCCGTCAGTACCGAAAGGGTTAAGACGTTCCCAGGGAAAAGATGTGGAGTCCCGAGCTGAGAAATAGGTAGGTCATCGTTTTGTTCAAATAGGATAGGTTTTTTGTTCTGTCACGGCCCCTTTTTTTCGGTTCACTGCTGTCCTTCTTTTCTCCTTCGCCTATTTTTTTCGATTTAATATGGTTTCTCAACTGCTTTCTCTCTCTCACTCTGTTTCTGCACGCAGGGTGCGGGGACACAGCTTATCAATAGATTTCATATTCCCTTAATTTCAGACCAAATGGTGCCATTCTTATTCCTCTCAGAAGCGCCTTTGTGGTGCTTAAACTTGAAATTTGTGAAGGTTTAAACTAACTTTTAATTTTGAGACCTTAAACTAACTTGTAATTTGAAAACCTTATACTAACTTATAATTTTGAGACTTTAAACTAACTTGTAATTTGAAAACCTTAAACTAACTTATAATTTTGAGACCTTAAACTAACTTATAATTTGAAAAACTTAAACTAACTTACAATTTGGAAACCCTAAACTAACTTATAATTTTAAAACCTTTAGAGTTTTAAACTTCAGCATGTTGCGGCTAAACGCAGGTATCCACGCTACCCTGCACTAATTAATTACCTGAGTCTCTGTCAGCTTGCACTTTGAAATAGCCTCATCCCAACGGCGTTTTCGGATTCACTCATTCTATATCAAAAATATAGTTTTATGCAGGCATCACAAATCTGCGTTCGAAGCCCGAGTGTTGTAAACAAATACATACTGTAAAGCACATTCAATGCTTGTCTGGCTTGATTGTTCAGCGACAAATAATGGTGCAGTTTATAAATAAATAAAATAACTCATTTATGGTGATATATATTTGGTAACCAAGAGACGAGGTATTAATTGTTCGTTTTTATATTTCTGTTCTTATATAGAATTTCAACAAATACAATTAATTGTATAATTAATTGTATTCTGCTGAAATCTTCTGTTGTAGGAATCTTGTTTTCAAAAGTGATAGGCCTTTTTTGCCTCTGCTCAGCCGTCTCGGACAACTATTTCGCATCAGTCAAGGATATTTTCGGCGTAAAATTGCAGTTCTTCCGACTTAAAAAAACGGTTTGAACAATTCAAGTCGCCCGAACATGAGCTGAAAGCTACTTTTATTACTACACGGGGGGACATACAGTCATTAATCGAGAAATGCAGGGCGTGGCGGGAGAAAAACTTAAAATCTTCCTCGTTATCTCGGAGTGATCTGCTTATCTGGGCCAAGAATGGCAATCTAACACGGCACGTACAAACTGCGCAGAGGTCGTTACCTGTGAACACAGCTCGGTCCCCTCACCAACGGTTAATTATAGCGCCAATGCCTTGCTGGCGCACGCACGATAGCCTCAAAATAATAGCCCTTCTTCCTCGGTAATTTAATTTTTTGGGAAATTAAGCTCCGTGTTTGTTAGGCGCAAGGCGTGATGAACGCGAAATATCTGGAGCCTTTAAATAATTGAAAGCTAGTGGCCACGCCCCCACCCTGGTGACTCGGAACCGGACTTCGCCAAGGCGTAGGATTCTTCAAGACGAAATCTGTTACTCTACGTGCGTCATTTTACGTAGAAAATAAAGTTTATGTTGAAGTTGAACGAAAACCAATCGAACTTTGCATTAATCGCCAATTAAATTTTTGCTTCTGGGATGAGTTCTATGTCCGATTATTCGCTGTTTAATAGCCTACGCAATGCATCCGCTAACATTTGTGTAGCATGGCAGAAAATCTATGAATTTACTTGATGCGTCTGAAGTGCAGCTGGGCTGGCTACATGACCACATAAATAATGGACATCTATTTACTTGTTGCTGGTAAAAATGAGAGCTATTTATTGGCACTCCCCCCTTAGCTATTAACAAAAATACCGAGCCTGGTGTTTATGTTCGCAAGTAATAGATCGAAGCTACGGTAAGTTTGTTTTCGGGTCGGTAATTCTAGGGCATTTGTGCGCCTTGAATTGAGGGCGACGTTTACGAGCTTCCTAAGTAGAACCTGTGCATTCTGTCGCAGGACCCATTTTTCAGAGAGGCCCGAGTTTCCAGAAAGGTTATCAGCCGAAATTGGATGAGCTTTGACCATCCATTGATTTTGATGGCTCAGCTCACCATAAAAAGTGAAGTGGACGAGGCTGCACCCTATTTGGTTGCCCTGCTCCAGTTCTGCATTAAACTCTTAAAAGCCTCAGTACATGCGCTCTCAACGTCGGCGGCCTTTTTCGCGCCTTCCATGCGACGCTTCACTCGCTTCCACAGCTCCGACATCTGTCGTTGGGACTTCTAGAGCACGTTCAGCCGAGGTTGGCAATCTCCATTAGAGTTCATTTTTCCCTTGTTTGCAGTTGCTTTTATTGTCTATTTGCTTGGTGTTCGCAGTTACCTTTATCGTCTATCTGCTTGGTGTTCGTAGTTACTTTTATTGTACATCTGCTTGTTTTTTTGGTTATTTTATTCTGCGTCTGTTTGGTGTTCGGAGTCACTTTCAGAGTTCATTTGTCCGAGGTTGATATTTTTTGAGCTTTTTTTCGACACCGGCAGTTACTACTACAGTAAATTCATCCATGTTGGGTAGTTGTGTTGTATAACGGGGTTGTAGGCAGTTGATTTTGTCATGCATTCATCCCTCATTGTTAATTCTGGTGATCCTCAGTTGACGTTCCTTGATATCCACGCGAGATCACGAAAAACAAGAAATTTCTCTACTGCGGTCTAAATGTTACTGAGCGAGGGAAATACGTTGAAGCGTTTAAAGGATTGTGCATTCTCAGATATGCACAAAAGGTTCTTGAAAATATTTACTCAAGACGTAAATTCTCAAAGCAAGTCATCGGTAGCTGAAGATTTTCGAAAACTTGCTCGCAAGCCCACGAGAGAAGCGAGCTAGAAAAAAATTAGACTTGCTGCTGCTGCGGTCAAGGAGGCCAGATCAGCGCTCATGAGAATGGATCCCGTATTGAAGCTGTGAAATAGGTTGTATTATTTAGTGCATACAAATACACTCATTTTAAAGCAATTCTTGAAAATTTATGCGTGAAAATCATGCATGGCGTTGGTTTCGTAGAGCATTTAAAAAATTAAAAGTTCATAAATACTCTGAGTCACCAATATATATAATTAACACATTCTCCATTTTAGTTTGCTGACAATGCGCTTTGCATGTTTTTTGAACATTGTTAAAAGCGCCGAAGATCTCGAAAGAGCAAGACGTTGTTACGAGACCAGGTTTTTGATTGTAATTCAGTCCACACGATTGCTCTACTTTACGTGCTATTTGATGCAAGCGTTATTGATTTATCTATGGTAGCATTCGTTTACAATCTGTTGCAGTTTTCATACCGGTCCTTTTTCTTCTCACCGGAGTGTAAACGTGGACTAATATCGCGACCTCTGAAAAAGATATAATATAATTATTTTCCTCTCATTAGCTTTCTGTGATGCGAGCGTTTGATATCGCTTTGGCCCAGCATCGTGCTGAGGTGACGGCTCTATCGATGGCAGGACTGAGGGCGATGTTTGCCGTGATTGATCAGTGAACTCAACTACCACGGGGGGAGATGGAGTGGATTGTTCTACAGGGCCTGTGGAACTTTGCAAAGGCTGATTTTTTAGCCCTAGCATTTGGTAACTCAACAATGTGTGTAGGTTGTGTTGTGCTATTTAGCGCATCTGCATGGCGTGGTGTTCATTAGTTATCACTAGGTCAGATTCTCAAACAATTTCCTCCGTGGCAGTAGCATAGCAGGCAAAGTTAATTTTTATAAGTCGATTAGGTTGCGTGTTGCGCGAGGTTTTTCTGAAAATTTCTCAAAGTTAAAACTTTTTTTTACAAAATTATAGTTTTTAGCATTTGCAGCTGATAGCATTCAAATGCAATCAGCCCTGCAGTTCATTCAATGCTCGCAATGCAGCCCAAATATACTTGGAGCCGATCGATTTCCTTCATTAAGCGTAGTGATGTCCGTTGCCAATGGTTCATGATGGAGCTGAGCATCTCGTGTTTGATATAGCAGAAACTCAATCTTCTTGAGCTTGTACGCACATCCAGCCTTATTTTTCGATTGAATTCTGTATTCGGTACGAATGTAGTGTGCTGAAAATTTCCTGCAATTGCCATGTGCTATTTTCCTGCTAGGGATTTTAAATTTGAACTGCAACTTTTCCAGAACACAACAATTGTTTTGAACTCTTAATCAAGTAGTCTACTGTAGGATGATTTTAAGCTATTTTAAATTGCAACTCCTCAGCCCTTAATCTCCCAGATTTTTTACTTATATTCCCAACATCACAACCACTGTTATTAGACTGACGCTGGTTTCAGGTTATCCCCAACGTCAGAACGGGGACGGAACCGCCGTCCGGCAGAAGGCTTCAAAAATTACATTAGGGCGCAAATTCGTCTAGAAATAAAATGTGTTTAGCATTTTTAATGAGTGTGCCATATATGGCATCTGGGGTCGTTAAGGGTTAGAAGGCATAAGACAAGCACTTTGTTTAGGTTTGTTAGGTTAACATGTACTGCGCTATGGGGTCTCGCGCCTCCCGGGGAGAGACCGTTAGGTTACCTCAGCTGTCGGTAGGCCTTTGAGACTTTGTCTTTCGCACTCACTATGCTCATTTGATTTTCATGCCTTCTTTGCTCTCTATTCTATGATTTTTCGTTTTTTTCATTCATAGCTTGCTGTTTCTACGCACAAAATATCTTGTTTGGGAATCCACATTGTGCATAGATTTCCCGCAGGGAGATTTAAGTGTGTCTACGGGAATTAGTGCTTCCTGGTGGGAAAGATGTGAGGTTTCGATTTGAAGGTTTTGTAGGTACCTTGCTTATGTTAAAATAAAGAAGGTTGTCGTTTGTCACATAACACTTTTTTTTGAGTCTGCTACCCTTTTTCCAGCTCCTATCATTTCTTGTTCAATTTTTTCATTGCATCAAAAACTTCGTTCAATACTGCTGTTTCTATGCCTAGGGTGTGGAACCACATTTTGTGCATAGATTCGCAGTTCTGTTAGTTTCATTCTAAATGGTGCCTTTCTCTTTCCTCTATTGGGGTCACCTTTGTTGAGGTTGGGAAAACTAAAACTAACTGGTCTGTGCATTAATTTTTAAAGTTTTTTAACGGCCCTTTTTCGCCCTTTTTAGATCGTTTTTGATGAGAATAGATTCTTGAAATGATACTTACTAATTCTTCAACAGCAGTATTATAAGTAATGTAATAAACACTCTTCACGCGTACTGTCTGCGCACACTGTTCACTATAACCTGCTCTGCATTACACATGAAATTTAGTGTTCTCGAGACAGCTACAGTCACTTGAATCAGTTATGAATTTAGGAATCCTATTCGTGAAGTATGACTGAATGATACGAAACTTAATGGGTTTGAATTGCTACGTTTCTGATCATTTTAGTTAATACTTGCACTTTTGACTCTTTTCTCTGTTTCTCATTTCATACCATGTGAGGGATCTTCCTCACATTTTTGCGCGCTGCTCGTCGCAGTATGGAGGTGATTTTCCACACGCACAACACGTCAGGGTTACCGAGTGCAACAGCTGTTTTTTTGAGAGAACATTGTATGTCATGCGAGCCTACAAAGAACATTCATGAACATTCATGTGTAGGGCAACTATCTTCTGATGAACTTTGTACACAATTCGTAATTATTCATAGTCATATTTTCCTTACATGTCCGTTCAATTTTTAGCCTGAGAACTTTAGAATCATATGCACAAGCTATAGCTACTTCAATGATGTGCTAAGTACGAAGTGACTATGAAAATAGGAATGGGATAAATTTTTAAATTTTCTTTTTCGTCTAAGCATTTTACATAATAGCGTCAGTGATGTAACGAAATTAGTTTTTCATTTATTATTAGTTTTAGGAGGGCTAGGGAACTGAGGCTCGAGATATTTTCGTTTAATACTTTGAAGACTCCACTTTCAGTTTTATTTTAATTTTCAGCGTGAAAAACGAAGTGTCAAAATGTTTATTACCTAAAATCAATCCGCTGTATCAATTTCCGTCGATGAATGGCCTCCAAAAGTTAAATGGTAAAAGTATTGAGAAATTTAGGGCTACTAAATCCAAACTTATGATCATCCATGTTTTACGATGAGCTGTTAGCATCGCAAGACTCGATTGACTTCCGTGTACAAATTTTATGCGTCTGTAATAGACGGAAAGTGAACTAAAGAGCGTTCAGCAGCCAAATCTAAATACGATCCACGTAACTTGATCTTTGAATAGGATTGTAGTAATGTAATTTTAATCCTGTCTTAGGTCTAATTTCAAAGCAGAAACACTATCAATACTTCATGTGGACAATTCATGAAATTTTGCGTTTAAAAGTTGTTTATGACACTCACTCAGTTGAATAGACGAGCAACATCTTCCATTTACAAGGATTACTTTAAGTCAAGTCTAGGACCGGGAAGCTTGCTAAACAGAAAGAAATTAGGACAGACCGAGCAACTAAAGAGCAACTTTCTTATCTGAGAAACGAAAGATGACGACGATCTGGTGTGCCACTTCAACACTGATTCATCGACAGCGACTTTTTCTGGGAGGCATTTCGCAATTACCTTTCGTTTCGATTCCTTTTACGAGGTAATTTTGCCACTTCATATGTCCATGTGGTGATTTTGTTCGGCATAAACTCTCTTTATTGCCAGATGGCGGCGATAAAAAAGTGAGAATTTCGACTTGTGTTGATTTTTACGAAATGAAGCTGCTAAAAATAAGCGTTACTCTATCCCACCACCGGAATTAAAGGAGTCATTATCTGAGAAAACTTGACGTAGCATTTTACATGGTCTCGTCCGTTCGCGACGCATTTGAATGCATTGCTTTTTTATTGGGCTTTAGTGGCCGTGATCCCTGGACAGCATATAAAGAGCAGAACAGACCACATGATGCATGGCTGCTCGTAAACGGTTGAGTTAGAGGCTCAAAGAGAGGGCGCTGCTGGCCCCAGGAAAATGCTTAGCATTTAATAAGCATGGCGGTGTCGGCTCAGGAACATCGCATCTTTGACTTACGAAGCCAAGTTTGAACTTTGTCATAACCTGACAGAGTTTGCATTAAGGCTGCGTGTTTCGAGATCGATGAATTCTGCAGTGAAAGTTGAGCTCTGACAATAATCTGACGAGAGGTCAGAAATATCTGCAACAAACTCTGTAAACAATAATTTTAAACAAACAAAATATTTACAACAAGCTGTACGTCGTTAGAATCGTTTCTTAGATCCATCACAATGGCCTGATATAAATATAACTACACTTGACCGAATCAGATTGGAGATTTTTAATGGCATCGAATGGTAACCATGTTTTAGTTTGAATAATTTCGTTTAGTCTAGAGCACTCATCCTAAGTATACGCTTGACTGATCAAACATAACTGCAACTTCATATTGTGGAAACTGATGCTTGATTTTACAATAGTATCTTAACTATTCCAGCTAGTTTTAAACATTTTAAAGAAAGAACTAGGGTTAATTTCATTTTAAAAAATTAGGAGAATTTCCAGCTACTCAAAGAATAGAAGGCAGTTTTATTTTAACAAATAGCCATCTCTAGAGAAAAATTATATCTAAGCTTCTTTTTAAATACTTTTAAAGTTTTTTCGTACGGATATTAGAAAGCAACGAGTGTTAAGCATTAACTCTAAAGAAGTGGAAATAATCCCCTGGATGTTAATATTATAATTTCCCATAACAATTCTTAAAAATTTAGATTACTTAGTTCTAAAAATCATGCCATCATCGATTTTGATGGGTAGTAGAGATAAATTTCATGTTAGTGAATAGACTACTTATAGTTTTATCTGCATTGATGCAGATTTAATCAACTTTGAGTGTCATGTTTGCATTTTTAGTTCGCTAATTATTCGAGGAGACACTGAACTTGAGTTTTCGTTAGGGAGGGCTGAAGAAAGAGTACCATCGCTTACGAACGGACAAATTTAAAAAAATGACGTATATCCAAAAATATCATTGATAAATGATGAAAAACACCAGTGGTACAGAATCGATCCTAGTGAAATTCCTTGGCTAATACAAGTAGAACCGATTGTGAGTCTCCAATTACAAGAAATCGTTTACCATTTGTTAGGTATGATTCAAACCTTCTTAGAGAAACTCTTCTAATGAATGAGATTCACTGAATATGGGTGATTTTGTGTACACATCTGGATGGCACTTTTGAATTAAAGTTTAGCTTGTCTTCGCTAGGGCACCTAAAATTTTCAACTCTCTTCAGAATTTTTCTTGCTGGTAGTATCGTATGTCCCTGGGCTCGAATCTGAGTTTCTCAGAGATTTATCTTGGTAGAGTGACGCTCATTTTACCTATCACAAGTCCAGTTGTTGAATTAATTCATGAAATGATAAAACTAAGCAAAAAACTACCGCTGAACGCTTTTAAAACTACAGCAGGATGACTCAGTATGCTCGAATTGACGTCCATTTGCAAGAATATTGTAGTCGTATGAAAAAATTGTTATGCGCACAATTGATGAGCAACAAACACTCTTCAGAGGATGCAAAAATGCGCTAAATTTCATAGAAACATGCGCACTAACTCAAAAATTGAATGCGACAATGATTTTAGCTTGGAGAAAGGGAAAAACATGAAGAAAGTCTATGGAGATGAGCTGGATTCAATTTTGGGTTTGGAACTTGATGAAATGATCCACCTCAGGCCAATGAATCATTGGGAGTTGGTGTATGTGGGATAATAAATTAGTGGAAGAACATGATCAATATTTTGGCTTCTGTGTTGTGAAAGATTTTGAAAAAATAATTTTCTGGAGTGGCCAGGCTGAGAAATAAGAGTGCAAACACTAGTACCGTATACGAGTGCAAATTTATTGTTTTTTCTACCAATTCGAGGGTGTCCAAATTGATTTCTGTATTTTACCTTCAATTTTTAATTGCACTGTCTGTAAGTACAATGTTTTGCAGTTCTTAAATTAGAGAGAAGGCAGTCCAACACAAGCTGACTGAATAGAAGGCATTTTTGCACACACATTTTCTCGTCTTCTTCATTTTCTACATCGCTGGCTGCCTGCTCCGGTAAATGTGCTGCGCAGATGCCTGTTCGATTAAAAAATCTTCTCACTCAAAAAGGAACGCTCTGCTTCTGCGTGACGAAGAAGGCAATCAGCACTAAGTTAAATTTCCGAAGCGAAAATATTATCAAAGTATATATCGAGTCCGATGGGTACTAAATCCTTATTTAATTACATGTACCGAGGAAAATCAGGGTACAACAACTTCGAGAGAGACCAATTCGCTAAAAAATTCAGTGTTTTCCCGCAGTCTTTAGCTCAGGTTTCCACAGCATTCACTGTTCAGGTGGAATTCAAGATCCACTTCAATGTTCAAATGACTCTGCGTGAGATATTTTATTTTTTGTTGAATTTGTATGGTAATGTGCTTCTGAAGTTCGCAGTTGAGTGGTGGTTCCTTCCTCAGTCTCAAATCAGGCACCACCTGATGCTAGTATCAGTCTAACGCTGAGGTTGTAATGATTGTGATTCGTGGGATGATAAAGTGTTGAGACGGTTCCAGGTTAACCTTTCACTGTAGGGTTTACTTTAAACATCAAACAGAAATTATTCCTTGGTAGTTATGATAAATAATTTTTTCCGTTTCAGCCAACTGTCTCGTGTACTGTATAATTTTCTGATGCTCTAAAATTCTTTAGTCATAATTACCAAAGAATAATTTTCGTTTAACGTTCAAAATTAATTCGGCAGCAAAGGGTTAAACAAAGCTCTGTTTAAAAAACTACCCATTGTTATGAGATCGTGATGATCGCCATTCTCAAGCCACAGCTGAATGCGTAACTTCCCAGTATTTTGATCCTTAACAAATTCTGCTGGAGAAATTCGAGAGAGTTTAATTTAAAATTCTGAGGATTTTCTAGCGTCTTTTAATTTTGTGTTTTTTATCAATGCGCGTTCAAATATGTCAGTTTTTCATTTCCTTTCGGATTCCTGAATTTAATATCAGTTCAAAAATTCAAACGATGAAGTAAATCTGTTCATCACATAATAAGATGAGCGCACAAGATTTATGCTATTCTCACGTCTATTCTTAGGGGTGAACTATACAGTCCTTTTCTCAAGTTTTTCATATTCTTTTCAGAAGAAGTTCAGTCTTTAGCAATGCACTCGAACTAATTTTTCGTGTCGTGAACTGTAGCACACTTTTTCGGTCGTTTCTGCCTTAATTAAGTAGTCATCTTCTGAGGCCCAACGAGCTCCGCAGGTGTGATTGCTCAATTAGAACGAGGAAGTACAAACTCTCACAGCATCCCCTTAACTGCTCGCATCGAAAGAAATAAAAGAAAATAAAGATTCTGCTCCGCCCTCCATCGTTGTTAAACCGCTGACATTAAACTATTATTAAACCAAAGCTTGCATTGATTACCTAATTGAAAATTTTTTGAGTTTATTTTCCATCCTTTGTATCATGCCTATCATTTTGTTCAAGTTCAAGAAGTAAGAAAATATGAATGTTTTCCTAGTGTCCGATTTGTTTTTTTATAACATGAAACTGAGAACGAATCCCCAAAAGAACACGAATTCGACAACATTTTGCCGACATGTTGTACGCACACACGTAACTTTCGGTCAGAGATTTCCATATCGGTAACCACAATTCGGCCTTTAAAAAACAACTTATCTCGTTAACGAGCGAAAACTTTCAGTCTATTGAAAATTAAATCTGTCAATTAGTTTGAGTTGACTATTCCAATTAATTTTTTATTTCGATCAGGTTGAAATTGACCTACTTATCGAAATATTTAGAAGTATGTTCAACTCATTAATCAATAAAACTCTGTGGCAGGGATTCTTTACCTTCGCGAACTTATTTTAAACATAAAATTGCATATTATTGAGTAATTATGGTAATGTTATAATAGTACAACAATGATGAATAATTTCTAGTTGAATGAATATTTTTCAGATGCCAGTTCATACCAGCTAATCAAAACTCTTATACAAACATTCATTTCTTCACCACAAACGAAAATACACTAGCTTGAATTTTATGAAATGATTGAGGTAGATTGCATACAAAATTAAGTACAAAACAAGTTTTATGTGAGTCGATCATTGAAGTAAATTCCCCAAAATTCTTGCACCAGTTTTTGCGTCAAGCATTGTAATAGATCCATCAAAACTCTTGGATTAGTCTCCTCGTCAAGCTCTGACGTAAATTCATCAAATCTCTTGGATCAGGTTCTTCGTTGAGCTTTGAAGTAAATCACCAAAATACTGGATCAGTGTCTTCGTCAAACATTGAAGTAGATTCCCCAGAATTCTTTGATCAGTTTCTTCGATGAGCTTTAAAGTAGATTCCCCAAACTCTTGGATCACTTTCTCCGTTAGGCTTTGAATTAGATCCTTCAAAAATCTTGGATCAGTTTTTTCGTCAAGTTTTGTATGAGATTCTCCAAAATTCTTGGACAAGTATCTGCACGTGGTGATACCAGACGGAACGTCAAAGAAGCGACCCTGACACAGCTCGTCCCACTTGCACGTTCGGCCGAGCGCCGGCCCGTCAGAGGAGCTGTGCTTGATGAAGAGGTCCAAGTCGCGCCGCTTCAAATTGAGGGGTAAAGCAGCGCTAAAATGTTTTACCGTCTCGCTTGAGACGTCGGGGCAGGTAATTGGAACCTAGAAAATCTTTTGTTGGGATAAATGTTTCTCTTCAATGACGATGGCACCGCACGGGTGCGTGTTTAACCTTAACTGAAGTCATTACAGAGCAGCTGATTACGTACTGAAGTAGTGCCCAGGTGATCTCTTTGTGTTCAGCTCATGTCCGCGTGTTGAGCTCTTCCAGGAAAGTACACTTCAGAAAAGGCGCAACATTATTTCTATGCAAGTGCAATGCATACCTTAGTGTCTGAGAGCAACATATACTGCGCAGTACAGTTCACTTTGGCTTGGATTTTACGTTCTTTTCCGTGTGACGCTGTTGATTTGATTTCAACATTAATTCATTCGTTGAGGTAATATTATTTCCTAATTTTGACCTTTTAAATTGTGAGTGATGTTATGGAAAAAACTACTATTTAAAGTTTTATTTTTTATGAATCATGATGGAAATATCTTCTACCGAAGCAAAGTAAGATAGTTGTTTGTCGAGAGTTTCCTGAAGAGGTGGGAACAATGCTTCTCCTATGGTGACTGGTTAATTAATTGTAGTTCATCGTAAAAGAAAACTTGGAGAATTTGAATTTGCTATTTGATTTTATTTCATTTTATGTTTTCAAGCGTCTACTCCGGGGGCGCGGGATAGGCAATTGGTGTAGGTTACTTAGGTTTGTCCATTCTATACCATGGGGACTGGCACTCTTTGGATAGATACTGTTAGGTACCTCAGCTATAGAAAGATTGGCCTTCTGTAATTCTGTCTTTTGTGTCAGATCTACTTCTCTTAGTTCTCATGCTTGCTTCATTATCTTTTCTGTATGTGTTTTTCCTCTTCCTTCAAAACTTTTTTCTATGCGAAAAGGATCTTGTGTGTGAAAGCATCATGTGCACAGATTTCCCGTTTTCTACAAACTTAATGGTCCCTTCTCTTTGCTGTTTGAAGTTCTCTTTTTTTCGTGGCTATGAAGTTTTATAATGATGTAATCATTACGACATTTTCTCGAGTAGTTCATTACGAAACTGTTATATATCGGTGTGAGACTTGCAGGGCAAGCGCCGCCGGATGTCTATGTTGCATTTGGGTTCGCTTGTCTGGGAGCCGGAAGAGCCATAAACCGCCGCCGGAAGCTGGCCGGCGAAGTCCTTTATGGTGCCTTGCCTCTGCCACGCTTTACGACTACCGAAAAGTCCTTGTTCGACTTCCGGGCACTGCTAGTTATAAGGAGGGTCTGTAACCGACGGAATCAGTACATTATTAGGAGCCTTGCTGTGCTTTTACTTTCCCTTGCTCCGTAGAAGTTTACGGCTTCTGATACTGAAGCTCCTACATTGGTAGTTGCAGCTACCTCTAAAAATACCTCTAGTAGTGTCGATAGTACGACACTACAGAAACCAAATGCTTTAGAAATACTCTTCGTCCAATAAGTAAATAATTTTGAATTAGAATTAATTCATATTGTTGCTTATTCTACTTTAGGTAAATGTGCGTGACCTTAAAAATGAACGAGCCTTAAGGATTACAAGGAGTGCATACAGTACATGGGTATTATTGCTCAAAGAGGGAAAATCTGAGGTCCCAGGCTGAGGGTTTGGTAGGCCTTTTTTGTTGAAATAAAATAAGTTTTCGGCTTTGTTAAGAAGCATGTTTTTTCGGTCAACTGCTGCCCTATTTTTCAACACCTCAGACTTCTTCAACTTTAATCTTGTTTTAAAATCTTTCTTTCCAATTTACTGTTTCCATGCGCAGGGAATCACGCTTGAGAACACATGTTGTGCAAAGATTCAGAGTTCGCTTTACTCCATACAAAATGGTGCTTTCATCCTTGCTCATTTTGAACATAGTCATTGTGGTAAGGGAGGCTCAAACTAGCTTATAGTCTTAGCTTAAAAATAAACATGAAGTTAGCACTGTCGATCACAGCGCAGAAGCGGCTTCCGTCACAAGTAAAACTGAACTCTCGTTTGTCAAAAGCTGCCTCGTAACGGACCTATGCCCCCTCAGGGGGATACAACTATTGTATCTATGGGAATTAGCGCTCCCAGTGGGACAATGTGAGGGCCCGAGCTAAAGGTTAGGTAGGCTTTCGTTTTGTTAAAATATAAGTTTTTGTTTTGTTACGGACCAACTGTTTTCGGTTCACTGCTGTCCTGTTTTTTCAACACCTACTACTTTCTTCTTCAACTTTGATCTTGTTTCATGAACTTCTTTCTCATCTTACTGTTTCTATACCCTTTCTGCATAGATTTCACTTTCTCTTAACTCCATATTAAATGGTGCCTTCTTCCTTCCTCTCTTTGGATCTCATTTGTTGAGGATAGGGAGGCTTGAACTAACTAATAATCTAATAATCTAACGGACCTATGCAGCATTCAAGACGAGGTCAAATCCTCAATTTAAGAGTGTTTCTTCTAATAAGCTCAAAAGCGCACATGCATTGAAATGCTCTGAAGGAAATCAAGGGACTAACGCCCTAAAGTTCAAATTCTAGTGATTCATCAAACTCATGTTATTTTTAAAAATAGTTTTGAATATTTTTCTGATCTTTTTACTACTACCACCCTTCAGGGGGATACAAATATTGTATCTATGGGAATTAGCACTCCCAGGGTGACAATGTGAGGGCCCGAGCTGAGAGTTAGGTGGGCCTTCGTTTTGTTGAAAAAAATGCTTTTGTTATGTTAAGAACCATCTTTTTTCGGTTCAATGCTGTCCTTTTTTCTTCAGCACCTACTACTTTCTTCTTCAAATTTTATCTTGTTTCATGAACTTCTTTCTCATCTTACTGTTTCTATGCCCTTTCTGCATAGATTCCGCGTTTCCGTAACTCCATACTAAATGGTACCTTCTTCCTTCCTCTCTTTGGATCGCCTTTGTTGCGGATAGGGTGGCTTAAACTAACTAATAATCTAATCTAATCTTTTAATACTACCAAAAAAAAGGATCACTCGTTACTCCGTCGAAAACCAGCTCCTACTTATAGTCCAGATTAATTTCACTTTGCATACATATCACTTTCCATTTTTCATGGAACGGTTGCGCGATTTTTAAGTTACACGAAACGCTTGCAACTGAGTAAGGTGTAATTAAGCTAGTGAACCGTGAACGCTCAGAACATCTCGAGGCTGGCGACCGCCGCACTCGTGGTTCAGTCTCCCACAAGCCTGGAGAGAAAAAAAAGAAAACAGTTTATTTCCAATAAAGATAATAGAGAAAACATCATTGGCTTTTAAAATTTCTTAATGTAAGGATCCATAGTTGCTATACACGCATGGGAAGCGTAATACCCACATCAATAATACCCATGCCATCGTCATTGAAGAGAAACATTTATCCCAATAAAATACATCCAGCCGTTCCTAGAGTTATACAACGCTTTATGCGAACCTGACCTTCAACAGTTGACAAATAATTTACCACGCTAGCCGCGTTTCTACGGTTGTTACCGGTTCATTTGGTTAAGTTGTAAGTACAGGTAACTCGATATATCCACATCTCGATTTGTCCCTCTCTCGATTTAAATCGTTTTGTTGGCCTCCGTTAGTCAGCGCCATCTCGATTTATCCACCCGTCGCGTTCGTCGTGTATTCTGCAACATTCCTTGTTAGAAAAAAATCAAAAGGACATTTTGTAAACAAAGGCTGTTCTTTCATCTGTAATTACTCTGTTCAATGTGAGTTGGTTCGATATTTGGGCCAATATGACAACCTCTATGTGTTCAAGTAAAAAAGTTGATGTACCTACGAAAGTAAACACCAGAAAAAACAGAAAAACAAGAAAACAAAGACCAGACACAACAGCATTAAATAATTTTGTATTTGAATATTTTAATTTTATTTCTTATTTACTATAAGATGTTTGGATAATTATTCAAATGCAGCGTAAAGTTTCCCCTAAAAGAACAGGTTTACTTTTTCTTTTAAATCAAATTTGGTATCTCTATTAATCCGCCATCTCTATTTATCTTGTCCCATCCGAAGAGACAAATCGAGAGCTACCTGTAGCAGAATTGAGAAATTGGCTTTGCTGTTGGAATACATTTTTGTCCTTCCTTTAAAAATATCAAAAATACAATCGCACGATAACATTTCATCTCGTATGATGAGCTACTTTTCAAAAAGTTTGCGAAACTGATGAAATGTCATGAATTTATACCGGTGTGAGAACGAGCAATTTAAATATTGGTACACATACGGCTCAATAGGCAGGGAACGTGTTCATTGATCAAAGAGATGCTTGATTTTTATTCGTGCAGGTTGAGGTTTGCGAAAGATGATGGTGAGCAACTCAGGGATCCGCTGCTTTTCTTCTTCTTACGATAATTTAAGCCTTTTTTTAAGAGAAGTTCTATTACATGGAATGAATTCTGTGATTTTATTAACGGAGTGTCTAACTGATATTAATTCCTGACTTATCCCAGTTGATGGTACAAAAGACAATAACAAAAGACAGTAACAAGCCCGTTCTTAATTAACCCAATTACGGTCTCTCGAGTAACAACTAAATTCGTTCTAAAGTAATCTTACCATAGTTTGTGAAGAAATAATCAACTCCTTTTAAATTGACCTTATAATAGTTTTTAAAGCAATAACCAATAGCCACATCAATTTATTCTACAAAAATCTGATAAGTAATAACCAGCTTTTCCAAAAGTAACCCTACAAAAGCCTCTTGAATAATAACAAGACTCCTTCTGTATTAGCCCTATAAAATGTCCTGCGATAATAACCGGCTCCTTCTAAATTAGCCCTAACAAAAGTCCCCGAAGCAATATCCGAACTCCTTCTAATTCAAGCCCACCATAGTTCCTGAAGTAATGACCAAACTCCTTCTAACTCAACCCTATAAAATCCCTTGAAGTAAAACGGGTACCGTATTAAATTACTTACGGAGTGTACACTATGTTCAAGAGAATTGTAACTAACCCCAACTCTGAGGGTTCTAAAATGTTTTGTTTCTGACGTTCGATTTAAGGAATTCAGCTTCGCAGCTTGCTCGGGAACAAGGGCTTAGTTTACAGAGGTTACGAAATAAAACAATTTCCAAAGCTCTACTTTACTTCGACAACAACCAGTTCCTGATGAGCAAACGTCTCCTCCTAATTTAAGTTTCTGAAGAAATCGTATGAAAAAAATACAAAAATTCTGGTAGTTTCTTGCACGGATCACTGCTTGGATCAAGGATGTGCGCCGTAAGGGAGCAGGGGGCCGAGAACTAACTAACCGTTTTTCCTACACAACAAAAACCGCAAAAATTCTTGTATTTCACTCTGAAAAAATGAAACTTGAGATCTAAGAGGATCTGCGTACGAAGTGGCATGATGAATGCTTCAAAATTACCATTTGTCATCGGTAATTTCTCATCAGATTCCTCACTATCTTTATCGATCTTGATTATCTTGATTATCCATCCACTAATGAGCCGTCTTTCGATACACCTGAATAGTACAAAAACTTAGACGTTTTGCTCTAAAAGCCTTCCTTATAAGTAATCGTATTTTTCAAATAATTCCTTCACTTTATTAAATAATTTTGATCTTGAAATATATAAGTATTAGAAGAGCCAAACGTGCACACTCTTCTATGCTACACGGCACATCATTTTTAACCTGCTCTTAGTATGTACGGCCGAAATTGAGCAAGCAGCGTAGAACGATTTTCTAGGTATTCAGCTATAAATTAAAACCCAGTTGAACTGTAACATGATATGAATGAATATTCATTCCTAATAATAGTCAAGCTCTATTTCTTTAGACACCTAAATCCATTTTCTTTCTTTTATTTTTGAAGATGTTGTTCCTCCTGTGATCTTGCATGTCACAATTCAAAATAAATTATTGCGTCTTATTTTACCATGTTCACCCATGTACAGATTTTAGACTATTGACGCCGACTATTTGATGCGGGTGTAAATACCAATTTCCCTTTGCAGATAAATTGTTCCTCCCTTCAAGAATTCTGAATCAACGTTATTCCTTTAACTAGAGGTTAATGCAGCGCACAGTTAATGTGATAGTTTCCTCTTTTTCTTAATTGAAATTAAACAGCCGGTCGTTGACTCCTCAGTAGTTGACCTTTTCTGTTTTTTCACAATTTGAGAGAAGGTCATTGATGCCCTACGAATTATTACAATATTAACAATATTACCGTGAAATGTAACTTTCGCTTCAATCTTTAGTTCCTTTGAATACTGTTTCGCCCGTGAGGTAACTACACTGTAACTGGCTTTACTGAAGCACTTTTCTCTGTAATAATCTTGTAATTCCTCTTCTTTGATAAGCGTATAAGAGTCTGACCTCATAAGAAGTCTATCAATTTGCTAAAACTAAGTCAAATGATTGATAACTTTTTGAAAATTTCTTCACGTCAAGAACTTGCAGTATTTTGTGGTGTTGAAAAATTAGAACGGAAATGCATTGTTGAAACATGCCTTCATCAATGGTACACATTAATGGGCAGTGACCGTTTTTTTTTAATTTCGGGAACATCATTTTCTTTTATTTCCCTATTTTTCGTTTCTTTTAAAAAGGGTTTTTATTCTAATATTGCTTTTCGTATTCGTTATGCCGTTACGCAGTTGACCTGTAATCTTAATTACCACCTTTCACGTATAATTTATTTCTTTTAAAATATTGGCTTAGTAACAGCAGCCCAAAAAGTTTTTGTCGTGCCTAACAAAACTTGCATTAACAATAACAAAATGCTCACTTGGTGGCATAGACGATTTTCAAATGGTGCGGGTTAAACTGTCATTTTCATTGCACGTCCAAACAACAGATCGGCGTGAAAAATGAAAATGTAACGTCACTTTTCACCTCTGATCTGGTGCTACCTTCGACGCCAGGTACCCAAAAAACACCAGATACTCAGCGCGGGTACCAGATATGCCACGTGAGGACCAAATGCTTAGCGTGGTTCCCAAGTACCTAGCGTGTTTACCAGGTAACCAGCATGGGTAGTGGGTCCTCAAGGTTGATACTAGGTACGTAAAGTGGGTGCCAGAAACTCCAGCGTGAGGAGCTGGTACCCAGCGTGGGTAGCAGGTATATAGTGGGGGTATCAGTCACCCAGCGAGAGCACCAGATACCCTGGGTGGGTACCTGGTTCCCAGCGTGGGCACCAGACACCCAGCGTACAGTGACGCGCACATCGCCTGCAATGCGCTTGTATACCACAGCCCAACAAGCGCCAGGCTTCATCGACTTGCATCAACTGCTGTCGCTTCGTATACAGCAAGTTGGTGATGCCAGGCCTTGATCATTCCTCAGCACCAGTGAATGATGCTCATCTGATAGTTTTCGAAGGATATCACTATTCAATGAATTGCTGCTCGGTGCAGCTGTGTCAGTGAGGGACGCAACCCACGGCTGTGTGTGATGAGATCAAGAGAGGTTTGCAGCGACCGACGCGAGCTTGCAGCGCCATACTGGCAACTTCCGTCGACGGAACTTTTTAAAAATGTTGCTCAAAATCCAGCGTGGAGCTCCAGATAAGCTGGTCTCCGATCACGACTTGTCGTAAACAACCGACCAAAGGTTAAGTCTCCCACCCTCGCCCCTACGGGTTCTCGTGCCCGTACGGGGGACTTAGCTTCGAATCAAGCACAAGACTGCAGGCCCTTCGAACTCCAACCGTAATTATTCTTGACGGAAAACATCGTGTGTTCGTGTATAAATATTACAAGCGGGTCTGAAGCAAGCCTTCGACTTTGGGCAAACTCATAAGAACTGAGTTGATTTCTCTGCGTGCCTTGTTCACCTGTAGCGTTACGAAGCATTAAAAGCTTCAAGTCTTAATCCGCAATTTTACGCGTACTTTTAAACATTCGTCCCTGGACTTGAACGTTCGCTTTGTATGGCTAACGAAAGGAAACAATTTCAAGAAAAATAAGATGATGTCAGATTTTCGCCAGATTCATTGACTCGGGACTTTACGTTATGAGTGCTTTTTGATATATGGCATTCATGAATAAAAACTTGAGCCTCACGGAAGCACCCATTTATGTTTTTTTCTTCGGTTATCGCTTGTTCGAGTAAATAAACCTGCAATGCAAGAAAATACACAAGGCGAGTTACGCATCGGCTCTTCGAATGGAATGCCAACATTTGTGACATCACTAGAACAAACGATCTTATGTGAACTTTACGATCGATGGGACTTCCCTAACTTACCAGATGAGCATTAATGAACAAATGTCTGTATGATTACTAAAGAAAGCTTTATGTGTACGTTATCAAAAATTTGGAAAATTAATCACTAAGAGCATACGATATTTCAATTAAACAAAATAAAAAATTGAGAATTTTTGTGAATACTCCCGCATAATGTTAGTTTTCTATCAACTTGATATGATTCATCCGAACAAATGAGTTACGTGAGCTAATACGACCGAGTTCAACTATCGCTAGAAATACGAATATGATTGATAAATACCTCATTTTGGCGTAGTATCTCGTTTCCGTTGATGTGTGTTGGGTTGGTACAAAATTTTTTCGCTAAGCGTCTCATCTCACACGATTTACTACGCAAATGGAAGATTTGTGCTCAGAGCGGTTATACATATATATATTTACGTATATTTAATGCATCAATCTATATATTTAAAATATATATATTAAATAAGTCTAAATGATGACGGAGTCTCTAATTTAAGTTGCACTTTCGATTTCCATTAGTTACTTGTGTTGCACTAAATAAATTCATTTACAGTCTCCCATGAATAACATTTTGGTGAAGCGACTTATAAACTAGAGTAATCATGAAACTTCAGTGAACTAATTTAAACTCAAATTATCTATTGAAAACAGGAATGCCAGATCGTAGATACATTCAGCCCGCAAGCAGTATTTATTTTTCAGTGATTCGCAGGAAAATCTCTGCAGGAAATCATACTGTAATTCATTTCTTCTGTTCAGTTAGCTGTTACGGGACTAAATAAGAAACTTTTAAGCCTAAATTCGAATAATGATGTACAGTTAATAATTGTATTTAATATAATAAACTTAATGTTGAAAGTTGTAAAAAGCAGTATAAATTATTCATGTGCGCATCTTGTTATGCGAAAACGTGATTATGTAGTGCGTCTATGGTGCATCATTTCGGAAAACTGTGAAGTTGAATAATTTTAGGTTCAGTATACTATTGATATAAAAATGAACCGTTTTGAGTACTTGAGTGAATTATTTAAATAAATACAGATTTTTTCGACGCGATGTATTATAGTTTATATTTTTTGACCAGCCCGGTTTGTGATGAACTTTAAAATGCAAACATCTATCGATGATGTTAATATTGCCACCCGACGTGACCTAATGGCAGCTGCATCGTCTTTAATGATTTTCTAGACTCTGTTTATCAAAGAATATTGCCTACCATTTCGAGAAACAATCTTCTCGATCATCACCCAATCGGTTTCTACCAAGTTTATATTTGGGCTTCTGGGAGGCCTGCCAGCAGTCGATTGTTTTCAGATCGTATTATCTCCAGCCATTGTGCGCTAGAAGCAGCTTTATGAGCAGTAGAGAAGTCATACTGTGAAACATGAGTTTTCGTTATGGGAAGAGTTAGCTCAATCTCTTATGATAAGGGATAGTTGTTAAAAAATTGACTCGGAAATGATTTTCACTCTCCGTGGCACTCCATTAAGCGTTCTTGATATACTTGCCAGTCACTGTAGTTACATTTGTATTTTACTTTCATTTATTCCTAAACAAGGAATCGTTCCGTCATTTCCTTGTTGACGGTAGAACCTTCTTCGTGTAGTTCACAGTTCGCACCTTGTCAACACCTAACTTGTTCACCATTCATGTGATTCATCTAACGTAGATTGGTACTTATAGGTAAAATTACGCTTCGCAGTCCAATTCTTAATTCGTGTTCTCAAACATCTCACATCGAGCAGTTCTGAATTCGAGTGCATTTGCAGCTTGGAAAGGATTTTCAATTGTTGTATGAGATTGTTTAGTGATTTCACACTTCAATTTTATTCTAACTTATGCAAAAATTGGTCCTGAATGATACCGCACTTTTTTTCCTATGCCAATTACTTTTAGTTATTATTGGATCACGACATTGAAATTTGCAGTTTCCAGTGCATTCATGTTCCAAAGCAGCATATGTGTAATTTTAATGCCTCCTCTGTCGCTAATACTACATTTTTCGTATTTTTATAATACTACTAAAGAATGCATGATGTCTTATACGTCAATTGTTGAGCTGACTTCCACATCGCTAAGATAGTTCATTAAAATAACGCACATGTATCGTTTTACTCACACATGTGCGCATAATTATAATTTCCCACTTTGTATTAAGCATCAAAAAAACTGTACAGTAAAGGTTTACGAACTGAAATGATTATTCAGTTGGTCGAACCGCGTGATCTAGAAACGGCTACACAATTTAAACTAGAGCTCCTCTAAACATTGAATTTCTTTCTTCAGTGCTGTATTCAAAAAGTATTTTTTGATCAGAAGTTTTGATGCATGCACAACCAAAACTAAGCTTCTTACGGTACTGCAATATTGAAATCGGGTAGTATTACATGGAGTTAAACTGAAAATTATCCCAATGGAAAATTTTGAACCATTTGATCCCACGCTTCATGATCAGACAAAAGCTAAATGTCCCTCTAACAAGAGGCTGAGTGACGCCCGCCAAACATAATTGAGGCGAGCTGTGACCTGCAGTAACTTGGGCACCATATCGCAACACTTCCACGCTGACTCGGAACAGGTTGCCAGGTCAAACGGTAATGTCTTGTTTTAAACCATTAAAGTGTAGCAGTGTATTACTTGGGTAAGGCTTCCAAACGATGTTTTTGTGGTGGCAGACACTGTGGGTCAGATTTGGGGCTCTGTTTCTGTTGAAAATTTCTTTACTCAGAAGGACGCGTTTAGTCTATCCCTATTTCTATGATTTTGCGTGTGTATACGAGTCGAGAGGTACAACTATTATTAACGGAACTCATTCCTCATGAAGAAGACGACCTTTAATCACAGGCGCATGTATCATTCAATGTTGAAATTCGTGTTAAAACAGGCTCGCTTTCGACTCCCGTGCTGAATGAGAATAGTTTCCGAGATCCGCCACGAAGAGTTCGTATTTCAGCCACCATGCATAGGAATGACACATTTGCACCACCAAGTAGCACCGTGTGCACTCGAGTGGAACATTTACTTCGAGTCGTCATGAGGCTCCTGTGTAATTTGGATGTGGGTGAAACTTTCCGATGACATCTGCGTTGCATTCAGATCAATCTTGCATGCGTGCATGCGCCTTCATATCGCAATTTGCTCTCATTTACTCCCATCTAAAAACGCGCTCCGTACTCCAAGCTCCTTCGAGGGCCATAGAACATCTAATTTCATCCACAAAAAGAATCGGAAAATGTTTTTCAGAGAATTTTATTGTTGCTTTTGACCAATGTGTGAATTCTTTGCAGAAAGTATTCTGTAATTGATGTCATTTGTAGCCAATTTTTAACTTCATTTATTTTATAAAGCGGGTTACTTTCCGTTTGGTTGTACTTCAATTTGAGTAGTTTTAGTTTATTTAGATAAGCATTTATGACATGTTTTTTGGGGAAAAAGTTCATCGTTGCTGAAAATGCATCATTTTCGAACCAACCTCAAAAATTGTCTCGAGAAACAAAAAATCCTTTTTTCGTTTCTCTTTTGATAATTTTGCCTTCAAGTTAATCATTAGCTGAAAATTGGAAGTCGTTAAGACTTCGAGACCCCTCAGGGGGATACAATATTGTACCTATGGGAATTAGTGCTCCCAAGGGGAAAATGTGAGGGCCCGAGCTGAGAGTTAGTAGGCTTTCTTTTTGTTGAAATAGAATGTTTTGTTATGTTAAGGACCACTTTTTTTCGGTTCACTGCTGTCCTGTTTTTCAGGGCCTACTACTTTTTTCTTCAACTTTGGTCTTGTTTCATGAACTTCTTTCTCAACTTACTGTTTCTATGCCCTTTATGTATAGATTCTGCTTTCCCTTATGTCCATACTAAATGGTGCCTTCCTCCCTCTGGATCGCATTTGTTGCGGATAGGGAGGCTTAAACTAACGACTAATCTAATCTAAGATTTCGAAATATCACACAACTTCATTCAACATTCTAAACTCAATTCATTAAATCTAAACAAGTTACGAATCTCATATTTCTATTGACCCTTTGCCTCGTAGTTTATGCAGAAAAGTCAAGGGAACTATGTTCGATTGCAAGAACATCAATCAATGAACTTCATATTCTCAACAGATATCCCTTGTATGCATGAGAGCTAATTTGATGTGAAGAAACTATTGGAATTCGATTATAATTGACTACAGAAACCTTAGATTAGTTAACCAAATGCTTGCTAAAAACTCATTTTGTATGCAGGGATGTTTTTCGTAAGACATTAATGAAATTTGAAACCATTTGACTCCTAAAACTTAAGCTAAATTAACTTCATATTCGATAAAAATGCCCCAGAAAATTTTTCCCGGGTCTAATGGCAAGTCTTAATATTTACCTCGGCGTAATTCTTCTGAAGTGGAATCAATACAAAGGATTGCAAATGAATATTTAGCATGCTTTTCTCATGCGGTACACATGATGGATTTGTCCATCGAACTTCGAAAATGAACGGCTCGAGTTCGATTCCAGACTGGTACTCTCGGTATTTATACCAGAGAGTGTGAGCTCTCCTCTGATGATTGCAAACGGTGAACACGAGCAGATGAGGTTAGAATACAAACTTTTAGAATCATTACGCGTGAACCCTACTCATTTCCTCCTCTAAGTAATGATGCTAAAAAAACATTCCTACAACACGATTGTAGTACTAGGGCAAACATTGAAGAAAAGTGCACCAGAGGAAGCAAGTCACACATGTAGAAGCTGCATCTATCCATGCGGGAATCAACAGCAGTTGTTGAGTATATTCAGTTGTTCATCCATTTTCCAAATAAAATTTAACCATTAGATTAACTCGGCAATGAAAATCAGTGAATTGATTGTAGAATTCACTGCATAATTTCTCAGACCAAATTTTGTTGGAAGAATGGTCGTATTTGAAATTTTGGGTCATATAAAATTAGTTGACGGTGCCATATTTCCGTCGCTCGTCTCGTCTCGTCTCGTTGAGGGGATGCGACGAGCGAAGGGAATGTAGCCCCGTGCTACAACCGCAATCAACTCTGGGTTAAACAATTTAAACAATTTATTTACCACAGGTGATCCAGAGGTATAATGTTTCTTAAGGCTAGTACAATGGTCAAAATAGAGTATAGCTACCTGTGGGCCCGAACAAGTTCAGCGACTTCTAGGGCATCCTACCATCACATTATTCTAAGGTGTACAAAAATGTTAAACCTAATTCACTTAACCTAGTTTCGCAATAGACTGATCACTGTGATAATTGACATTTAATGCTGTATTTTACAATATAGGTCAAATCGGCTTTATTTAACAAGTAATATATTCGATAAAACGGTTATGAACA
>JACJUY010008229.1:0-27799 GCA_014220935.1 Platorchestia sp. MABIK | reverse complement strand
GCAGGAGTGGACCAGCAGGCACAGCACATGAGGGCAGGAGTGGACTAGCAGGCACAGCACATGCGGGCAGGAGTGGACCAGCAGGCACAGCACATGGGGCAGGAAGTGGACTAGCAGGCACAGCACATGAGGGCAGGAGTGGACTTGCAGGCGCCCTCCCTGCCACGGCGTGTTGCTCGCACCCGCCCTCCCTGCCACGGGCGTGTTGCTCGCACCCGCCCTCCCTGCCACGGCGTGTTGCTCGCACCGCCCTCCCTGCCACGGCGTGTTGCTCGCACTGCCCTCCCCGCCACTGTATGTTGCTCGCACCTGCCCTCCCTGCCAAGGCGTGTTGCTCGCACTGCCCTCCCTGCCAAGGCGTGTTGCTCGCACCGCCCACCCTGCCACGGCGTGTTGCTCGCATCCGCCCTCCCTGCCACGGCGTGTTGCTCGCACCCGCCCTCCCTGCCCCGTTTCTGAACAACACAAGAAGCTCCCCCTCGCAAATCATCCCGAAACTTTGTTCTCTAAACCGAGCTGGTTTTAGCGGCAAGTCAGAAAAAGTTGATATAAGGAAACACAAAATTGCAGTGAGGTTTTAAGGGAGTGGCACCTAAACCTTTATGAAGACTTGATGAGTTACGAAGCAGCTGTGAGTCACTGCAGGTGGGAGGTGAGTGCTGCCAGGTGGAGGACGTGAGTTGAGGTGGTGGGTGAGTGTTCACTTACACAATACTTTGGTTTGGTTTTGATTTAGCTTCCTCCAACAGGCAAGTTATGATGCGAGTGTCTAGTCTCTGACTCGCCAGCAAAATATTGCCGAAGTTCAGGTAGCAAATTTTGTCACCAGCATCGCGGTGGATTTTACAATATATGATGTCAAAGTCCATAGAAAAAATGAATGCTTTTTCTTTCTGTGCATTTACGGAATGAGGCAACCGGCAAAAAATGTAAAAATAGACGTCTCTTTCCAATCCAGTTAACAAACAGCATGTGTACATTCTCGGGCATTTTATTGAAATTAAACGCAAGGACGCAATGTCAGTTGCCATCTGAGCCAGTCACAGTAACTCATTTCAGTGGCAGTAACTCGTGTCACAGTCTATAAGCGACAATAAATCATTTCAGACACCAAAGAGAACAAAAATAAAATAATCCTAAGAAGTGCCACCAAATGAATGCATGGGATACTCACATGAAGGAGACCACGAAGACATGAAAATGTCAGACTTTTTACCCATTGTGAATTGAGGACCTGAACACTACTACACATGTTTTTCTACAGAGACAAAACTACTGAAAACTACAACAGCCGAACCAATATGTCTTGAACGAATAGAGATGAATTACCCGTTTTGCATTACAGTTTGCTTGTTTTCTTGTTACATCGGAAGACAATATTTAGGTGCCTCAGGCGATATGCTCTTTGCAATAATTGAATACAATATCGCCCTGTCATAAACACAACACTGACCAGCACGAAACACAAAGCCCTCTTTTAAGGAGACGTAAAGCCTCGCTAATGATGCCTACCGTTTGAGCGCAGGAATTTCCTCACGTCGCCGCCTAATGAAGAGGCTGCCGCCTGAAGCGATGCCGGCGGAGTCTAGACAATCATCCGAACGGGTGGCTGTTGTTCTTCCTGCTAGTAAAATAATTTCATAAAATCAAACTAATTTCTTTAATCAAATTTTTCAACAGAGATGACACTGAGCTGCATGACAAGAGCTCAATGAGAAATCTACACGGGTTACAGTTAGCAACATTAGTAGAGTGCGAGGACAGTATGAATGACTGACATATTTTACTTTGAACTTATTATGTGCGTCCAACGATTGAAATTTGAATTATTGACTTCAGTTTGCGAGAAGCCTCACCTCTAACACAACAGAGACTCAAATGACCAAAATTGCACCTGCATGTGAATCAGCCACAACAGAAGCAGTACCAGGAGCAACAGCAACAGAAGCAACAACGGCTGCTGTATCAACAGCAACAAAAGTAGTATCGGCAGCAACAGTAGCAGTAACTGTTTCAGCAGCAACAGCAGCAGCTGCTGTATCAACTGCAGCAGCTGTATCAGCAGCAATAGAAGCAACATCTGAGGGCAATTTGAGGAGCAATACAACCCTCGCAGGCCGCTTCGGCGCCGGCCACAGCCGCGAACCCCGGCCACTCGAGATAAGCTCCAACAAAACTCTAATGAGGCTCATAATGTGGCTATAAGTCCCTTGTTCCTTGAAGCTACGACCGGCTCTCGCGAACTGCTCTCATTTGCTTGTGCCGTGGCGTGAGGCACTGCAGGGCTCCTCCTAGCCGTGGAGAGGGAAAGATATGCTTATACCTTGGATATTAGGCACTGAGCAAATAGTCAAGCGCTCGGCAGAACACTCGTAGAAAATATATGAACTCATTTATTGTATTATAAGTCCACCTAAGGACCGCTGGTTGTTTCACCTCAGCTCAATTCACGCTCGCGTGCTCGACTCAAGATTACTCACGCCGGCTGAGCGAGACAGCCAAGGCAGGCGTGTCTTAGAAGTCTCTCCTGAACAAATGAAATAACCCTATTGCTAAACAACTACCCTCATGTTTAAAGGAAAAATTTCTGGTATTTATTTGTTCCAGTTTCATAAACTTTTACCAATTGCTTCAGAGTTGTAGATTTTTTTTAAGAATTTTCTGTGTGATTTGCATTCGTAAAATGTTTTTAATTTAAATTTCCTTCCTAGCATGGTGTCACTTACGCTGCTTTGCGATAATTTGTTAAAGCATCAGGTCTAAAACTCATTCAACTCCACAGGAAAGTAGCCTCCAAATGTAGCCAGGACGCTGCCAGGCCATGCTGTACCCCGAGCGCCAATGGCATTCTGCAGGGCGATTAGAACACGCTATTGAAGCTCCCTAATGAGGTTGATCAGATCTACACTCAAATTCAAAAAATTGAACTCAAAATTCCACAATAAGATTGCACATTACGATTCGATCATGTTTTACTGAAAGGATTGGGCTGTCGGTTTGATTTGAACAGTCACCGAAATTGACTGTACTCAAGTCAACAAAATACGCAATGCTTCAAATCATACGTAACAATATCGGGAGTATAATTTCAGTGCGAATACTACCAATCGGTACAATAGAGAACACCACACTTGGGTACCTGAATTCCTATGAAGACGCAATCAGCATTGAATGTTTCAGAGCGAACAGCAGGAACGGCGGTAGAGCTCACACCAATTTTCTTAAAATATTCTGCGCCAGCTCCCCAAATGGAAGTAGGTGACACCTCTTGTAGCACCTCAGCTGCATAAACACGCATGGCAACGGGGCTCAGGCGAAAAACGTGTCTTGTGCAGCTGTAATTCGGCGACCTCGGATCTTTTTTGCACAGAAAACAGTTGCGGCAAAGACAGAGTGAGGCGTTGGGCCGGACACTAACGCAGCTGTCACCGGCGGTGTATAGTGCGACTTGCTTGGCAGATAGAGTTGCTGTCGTGGTGATCTCAAATAGAAGAAACTCTCGAGTCAAGAACGTGAAACAAGAATTCCTGACTGAGTTACCGTAAAACTGGTCTCGATTCCATAAAAATGCTGCAGAAATTCTTG
Organism: Platorchestia sp. MABIK; assembly: GCA_014220935.1. Classification (NCBI taxonomy): domain Eukaryota; kingdom Metazoa; phylum Arthropoda; class Malacostraca; order Amphipoda; family Talitridae; genus Platorchestia; species Platorchestia sp. MABIK. The sequence goes on along the minus strand of JACJUY010008229.1, from coordinate 24,214 downwards.
AGCGAAGATTTTGAAACAAGTACACCGCTTCTCATATCAATCGACTACTAGAATAAAAACTAACAGAATGAGGCAAAGAATAAAGATCCAATTAAATGTTTTTATCGGCATTCAGTTGGTAGAATACAAGAGAACCGCATGCGCCAGACACAGGAGTCGGATGACGAGTGTCGCAGTTGCTACAGCAAACAAACGCGGCAGCGGGCAGATCGCGCAAAATTTAAACTCTTCATGAACATGATATAATTGGACAGGGGAAACTTCTCGTCTCTGAACCATTCCACTCCTGGGTCTGAGCGTGTTGTGAATATTTCAATTGTTACGAAACTTACAATTTTTCATCAGTAAAGAGGAGGAGAAATAATTAGAAGAACTTGAAATTCAAAATTGAAGTTAAACAAAGAAACAAGGTCTTAACAGAGCTTTTTCTTATGTTCAGTGCGTATTTCAAACTATAAAAATTTAAATCTGTGACACGGGAGAGTCAAAACATGAAAAAAACTAATCATAGATCTGTTGCAATAAAAAGAGAATATATCATCCTCCACACAGATTTTGCCATTTCATGCACATTTTGACCGGTCACCTCTGAACTCCAGCCACCTGGGAGCTCACGCACCACTGAAACTCTCCGAATAAATGGAAGCAGCGAACCATTCCATGGTGCTTTCATCGTTATTGATCTCAGACTCGTAGCTGATGGCATAAAAATAATAAAAAGCACAGATCCTGTTTATTTTAAATGTTGGAAAAAACTGAAGTTAGAAGTTTTAACTTATGGATCAGAATGATGGAAAAGATTTGTAGTTGCTGTTGGGTGTATGAGGAATAGATGAGGCGCGGGGCATTTCTGGCAAGCGCGAAATGTGAATAGCATTCAGGTGTGCAGAAGACAACACAGCTGCTCTCGTTCTGCTCTCCTTCTCAGCTGCTTTCCTTCCTTCGTTCTGTCTAAGAGCGCTACCTAAAAGAAGTGACAATGCGCACACATCGAGGAAATGGAGCAGCCCTATTTCAGATTCGGTGCTCGTATCCCTCGCAAGTCAATACCATCTCAAATTTTAGGCCTCAATACAAGAAAAATTGCCAGGACTAGGGAATTCTTTCCCCTTGATTTTTCAACATTACCACATAACATTTTTTTGTATGCATATGAGGTGCAATAATCTGTAAAAAAATTATTTTCTTACGCAAAGAGTGGGGCATAAAAACTCTATATAGGGAGCTTTGTTAGCGATGATGTAGCCACGGTGGACGTCATGACTCCTTTTATAACGCTCCTCAAATGAAAATGTTCAACGATTTCAAATTGCTACTCTGCTACTGATGTAATCAATGCTAAATTTTACTTTTAGACTTCTCAGGAGGCCTTATGATCATTGTGCATCAAGTCAGCAGCTGGAAGCGTCGCTGCAACCGACCGACTGGCCGGCTTCAGAAAGCGTCTCCTGATCATGAGATCAAGTTCCTAATTTCTTACGGGAGTTTTTCTCACTGTCTGTTTTATTGTGTGTGTGTTCCTTCTTATTGTATTCTTTTTTGACTGATTTGTTAAAGCTTTTTTGTTTCTATGGAGCTCTGGCCAAACTAAAATGAAATTGTTTTTTGAAAAATAAGCTCTAAAATTGAAATTGAACTCCAAATTTATATATAAAATTTCGTTGATTTATAAACTTAAATTTTACTCCAGTGAAAACTGAAATGTTACTCAAATAAAAATCGAAACCCTTCTACTCAAGTGCAAATTTGACGATAAAGTAAAGTCTAAAGGAAATTAAGACCTCTCTTTAAATAAGAATCTTGATTTGAATTTCAGGCAGAAAGTATGTAACGTCTGTTGTAGATTACGTACCGAGTGACGAGAAAGTTACACTTACTGTGAGTTAATGGCCTAAACTGGTCAATTTGTCAACAAATCAGCAAATTTCTCAAAGTGAGAAAAATTATGTCTCTTTCTCAATGCAAAACAACAAAAATCTCTAAATTCCTTTTTTATCTTTCCACTGTCGGAAGTCCCTTCCTGCCCCGCATTTTCGCTAATTTTCACGCGATGATACTCGCGGAAGAAAATGTTCCCAGAGTGCAGTACGCTCTCAATTCGTGTCACTTAGATAGCACCGTCATAATTCCAGCTGCTAGGGCTTACAGCTCGAGACGGGAGTAAATAAATTCAGGCTTTAGAGGATGCGAATTTATTTTTATTGTTCACATTAATACTGGAAGAAGACTTAGTGCAGTTGAATATTTCCATCTGTTCGTGATTCTTTGAAATTATTCAAATTGACTGAGATTTTTTGGAATCCATTTCCATCCGATTTGAGAACTCGTAGTGTCGTTTCGAATCTTTATGATCAAGAGCTTTGCTGCTGTTATTTGCTGTCATTGCTGCTGTGTAGCTTGAGTTGCTTCTCAATTAAAATGTTGAAAACTATACCGAATGTCCTAGGAGTTCAAATCTTTTTCATATTGCATGCACTTCTAATTGCGCTGAGGATTTAATTCAATCAAAATGCTCACATCTGACGTTTTTTCATTAGACATCAATGTGCGACTGGGTAGGGAAATATCCCAGTCTCATCAGACTAATTACTTTTGTAAGACATCGAGCTGCCAATTTTCCAGTAATTCTCCCACCTAGATAGTTCTCTTGAGCTAGTTATGGAGTTTTATTCGCTTCATGCTCCCAGCTAACTTTTGCTGTCTGTTCCTAAAAGGAGGCGCGGCATGATGAAACTCTTGAACCTTCTCAAGTCTTCGCGATGAGACCAGCGGGGCAAGTGCTTCTGAGGTGCTATGGCCAGCCTCTCTTTTTGCACACACTTCTTCGCTGCAAAGATGGTGTGGGAAAAATACTTAAAATTGAATGACGTTAGATGTTTTTTCGAACGCAGAGTGCGCTGCGTGGAAGTTGATGGCTGAGTATTATGGCACAATAAATAAAGAGACAGAAACGTGGACCTAATACTTTATTATGTTCCTAATCTTCATCGAAAATATAACTCATTAACAAAATCTTCCTATCTGTAGATTTCTCAAACGCTTCTGTTATAACTCCCATTTTTAGTGTGAAAGCGACAAGGCGACTGAGGGGCAGTTTTCTGATCACACACGAATTTATTGAGACAGGTTACTTGAAACCTGAGACGAGTTCAAAGGAACCTTTAAATGTATCTTCATATTTCACAGGCATCAATGATATGCGTTTCTTGGGCAGTCTTTAAGCAGCTGAGACTACTGGGTTGTTTTTTGTAAACTTTCGGTTAGATGAGCATCCACCGGCCTCAGGTAGCTGCGCTCTGTGAATGAGAACAGTCTATTGACTGAGCGCAAGATTAAGAGTTGCATTTTGCATGCGTATCAGCTACCGTAAAGGTGTTTCTGCTCCACTCTTTGTTTATGTTTTATCATATTTACATAGAGTCTGTATTTCCCTGTCCATGAATACCAGGTGGGAGCTGTCACTGCTCACTCAGCACACTGCTTTTATTTCGATGCGACGCGTCACATCGAAACGCGCCCACTGACGTCACATCACTGACCGTGTGGTCAGTGGGCGCGAGAGCTGTCGCCAGTTCTTGTGTGTCATCTTGAAATTGACTTATCAAGACGTGAACTTGTTATCAGGACATGAACTTATTATCAGGACATGAACTTTTTTTCAGGACATGAACTTGTTATCAGGACATGAACTTATTATCAGGACATGAACTTATTATCAGGACATGAACTTATTATCAGGACATGAACTTATTATCAGGACTTGAACTAATTATCAGGACATGAACTTATTATCAGGACATGAACTTATTATCAGGACATGAACTTATTATCAGGACATGAACTTATTATCAGGACATGAACTTGTTTTCGGGACATGAACTTATTATCAGGACATGAACTTATTATCAGGACATGAACTTATTATCAGGACATGAACTTATTATCAGGACATGAACTTGTTTTCGGGACATGAACTTTTTATCGGGACATGAACTTATTATCAGGACATGAACTTTTTATCGGGACATGAACTTGTTATCGGGACATGAACTTTTTATCGGGACATGAACTTTTTATCAGGACATGAACTTTTTATCAGGACATGAACTTTTTATCGGGACATGAACTTTTTATCAGGACATGAACTTTTTATCAGGACATGAACTTTTTATCGGGACATGAACTTTTTATCAGGACATGAACTTTTTATCAGGACATGAACTTTTTATCAGGACATGAACTTTTTATCAGGACATGAACTTTTTATCGGGACATGAACTTTTTATCGGGACATGAAGTAATCGGGTCATGAACTTGTTATCGGGACATGAACTTATCGGGTCATGAACTTGTTATCGGGACATGAACTTATCGGGTCATGACTAAAAAGTCACATGCAATTTTTCCAGACGAATTATGGGACACAGGCTGCAAGTGAGCTCATTTGTTCACTCTGTCCAAGATCATCGAGGGCAAGTGATTTCGGGAACTTTTCTCGTCAGAGAAATTTCTCAAGTTGCACACCAGCAAATAACACAGGCGCGCAGTGCCAGGCGTAGCAAATAAATGCCCAGCGATTGTGAAACAGATGAGAAATAATTTTGTGAGGAATGAACCACTAACCGTTCTTTGAGCGACTCATTCAAGAAGGTCGTGATGGGTAACCTCCAATTTCTATTCAAATGAGCTTCTTTCACTGCACACATCATGAGTGAATATTTAAACATTTTTTTTCAGGACGCAGAATCATAACTTTTCAATTGTGTGAGCTACAAGTTTGTATTTAGAGCGTCTGCACGCCTCATGTTTGGGAGTGTGTTGACCATATTCGAACTGACTGCGCCAAACTGCACAAAATTTCTGCCGGATTTGGTCTCGCTGAAAATTTGGCGAGTCGAACACGCCTCTCTGATTACGAGTTACTTTTCTGGCGCCATTGAGGCAGGACGGCGAGCGACCTGAGCTCAAATGTACCTCTCGAAAAAATTTCATCGCGTTCGTTAAATTCAGTTGACTGGTTCAGCAATTAAGGTAATTGCTGAATTTTATTTCTTTGGACGGAAACAAAAGATGCATTAAAAGCGAAAGCGACGCCGTCCAAGCAGAATATTCTCCGCCACTCGTGACGTCAGCAAGAGTCTAGCGTTTGGCAGCGCGGGCTGACACTGCCTTAGTGATCCCGGTGTGGGTTGATCTAACCTTTTTTTCGACCGGTGAAATTTCTGTAAACAGAACATTCTAGGAAGTTCAGTAGTGACACTAGCACGTATCATTTTCAATATATTATCTCAAAAAAGAGACTATTTTGAGTCTCTACTCATCTTCATTTGAAGTTCTGAAACAAACATCGCAAGATGCAAAATGTCAATATTTCGAATAGGTTTTGCTAGGATCGGTTTTTGCTCTTTCAAGAACGATTCACGCCGTCTTTCACAACGCTCTTATTTTCAACATTCTGTATAATTGCGAAGTAGGAGTAGTTACGTGCGAGGTCAGTGCCTCATTATGCCGCTCCGTGCCGCGCACCACATGCGCTGGCTCACCAGTTCTGATTTAGAGAAGCAATACCGCGCAATTAGTTCTGTATTATAGAGGCAGAGGTCGGCCGCCAGTTGATTGTTTCGGTTCCTCATCGGCCAAAACTTTTTAATGGACTTTACGAGAGCTTATGGAACTTCTTGCTCGCAAAATCGCTTTCTCGAGCAAAGGCCGAAATGTTGCTCGTAAAGCTTACGTAATGAAGGTCACTCATGATGGCGCATGGCCTCACGGTAACGGACTAACTTAGAATTACGCTTTTCATCCCATTAATGCGTTACCTCACATTAACACAACACATCACAATAACCCATTACCTCACATTAACACATTACATCACAACAACCCATTACCTCACATTAACACATTACATCACAACAACCCATTACCTCACATTAACACATTACTTCACAACAACCCATTACCTCACATTAACACATTACATCACAACAACCCATTACCTCACATTAACACATTACATCACAACAACCCTTTACCTCACATTAACACATTACATCACAACAACCCTTTACCTCACATTAACACATTACATCACAACAACCCATTACCTCACATTAACACTTCCTGATCACTTCTGTGTTGAGTGAGGGAGCATCTCGCTGCAGCGCAAGGGAGACCGTCTCTGTCTCTGACAGAAACTGAAAAAATTAGTACCCAAAGTTCAGTTTCTGTCATAAAATTTTCAAGGTAAACGGAATAAAGACTTTGTTAAATAGGGCTTATAATATATGTTCGTCGTTCAATGATATACATGCAGAATTGGATTTCTTACGAGATTTCTTCTATAACAATGGTTTTCCTACAGGGATCGTAAACTCCCAGATTAAAAAATTTTTATCTGGAAAATATTCTCAGTCGAACATTGATGTCAGATCCGAAAGTTTCCATTACTGCACTCAACCCTATTTTGGTTCCCCATCGGAAAAACTGGCCCGTGAATTAAAGTCTCTTTTTGATAGGTATTTTCCTACTATCAACCTGCGAGTAATTTTGATTAATAAGGCAAAAATAGGTTCTTTTTTTCGGCACAAGGAATCCATCCCTGGTTTAATGCGTTCTTGTGTCATTTACAAATATAGTTGTGTGCAGTGCACATAGGCGTACGTCGGGATGACGTCACGCTGTATTTACACAAGAATAGCAGAACACCGCGGTAGGAGCCACCGTACCGGGAACTTACTTGCACACCCTCCTCATTCAGCCGTACGCAACCATGCTGAACAGTGCAATATAGTAGTTCGTGAGAAAGATTTTAAAGTCATTGATAGCGCTCCCAATGAGTTTGACCTACGAATTTTAGAATCCCTTCATATTTTTAAAGGAAAACCTTCCCTAAATAATATGCTTAATTCCTACCCCCTTCAAATAGTAAATTCTAAGTGTGTATGTTTTCGTTTTTTCGTTACTTTCTTGCCAGTCTTTAGGCATAGTCTGACATTTATTTATCTTTTTGTTGATACAATTATGTTTGTTTTACTTTTTTGCATTGCTTGTAGTCTTCGTAATGTTTGTATTCTTTGCACTTTTTTTTAATTGTTTGTATTTCACAGAACTGAAGATGGAGCTGGACTCCGAAACATTTTCGATTTTGTTTTTTCTCACTTCGAGTAAATATGACTAGTTTCATTATCATTTTCTTCGGTTTTAAATTTCTATTAGCATTGCGATTCAAGCAAAGTGATAAATTTTTTAGATATTTTCCTGACTGTAGTATGAGTGTAGTGCTGTGTGGGACACTGGAACGTATCTTAAGCGTCTCTTTTTGTCCTCAGCAACGTTTTCGAACAGCTTGTCTTGAATAGTCGTACCTGCCTTCAATCTCTGCGCTCTGCCGAAAAACCGGCTACAGAAGGGGACAAGAGCTATACCTTATGGGACAAAAGCAGTAACTTGCGACGACTGCTCTACATTTCCGAGAGGCTTCACTACCTCCTAAAGCTGAGAGCGGAAGCGACAGAACTGTAGATCATTCTCCCCATCATAATCCTCATTGCCATCTTCAGGATACTCTCCCCTGACACAAGTCAATGCGTCTACGGGAACGATGAATTGTTAAACAATTCTGACCTCATTGGATGATATAGTATACTTCCCAGTGCTTCTCTCCTGCCATGTACAAACAGAAGAATGCATTTTGCTACAACATTGTTTTATGCATGGAATATTATAATAGAAACTGGTCTCGATCACAATTTATAATTGATACATCAGAAAGAACCAGAGGATAAAACGAGCCACTTAATTAAATATGCAAACACACACAGCATCAACCAAGAGACTCCAGATGAGACAATTTCTATTTCTCTTTAATGTAACAGAAATTTTGCGTCCGGTTAATTACAAATTGCAGCTGTTAAGCCTATTGACTTTAAAATGGACTTTCATGATCACAAATAAATGACTTTTGCACTAACTCCTTCAGATTTCAAAAAGCCATCATTTAACTCATTTGATGTTTACAGTTGAGTAAACAGATTCATCACTGATAACATTCCATTTTATTTTCTACAAAACGCTTGAACTTTCTTTCCATGGGAATGGCGGAGATTTCCCTCCACTTGGATTTCAAGGGATCAACTCAAGGCTTGAATAATTCTGATGAGTTTCGGGCGTAAGTAAAATCCTTTGAATTTCTTCTACTTCCAAACTTTGAGCGCGACGAACTGTTCAAAAAAAAGTCATCGAGAAGATGCCGGAAGTTTCTATGAGGGAACAGAAATGGTTTTTGATAGAAAAAGTTGCAGGAGAATAAGAGTCAAAGAGAACGAGATACTTCTTTGTTAGCAAGTGTCATCACAGTTGTAATTAAATCGGACCCTCCTAAGGACGAGAAAAGTTTCCTCTGCTGCCGAGAGAGAGAGTGCCTGCTCTTGATAAGAGAGACTTGTGAGCCTGCGAAATGCGGGCAGCTGCGGCGTGGTGACGCGGCTGCGGCGTGCGCTCCGAACGGCAAGTGTTCACAAATCTTGTACATAGTAACATCTCTTACATTTGTTTACCGTAAATAACTACCTTCATTTTTTAAAGTCGATGACGCTAAAACAACGTTAGCATCACAATATTGCATTACCTCACAATTCTGCATTGCTTCCAGTACTTCCGCAAGACGTCAAAATGTGGACTTTTTTAACCATCTGATCAGTAGTTCAAACAACACTGTCTCAAAACAGATCCTGTTCACAACATGACCCTCAAAGGGATTATTTGCTTAATTTGACCAAAAATATCAGAGATATGAGGTATATAAGATGCGTATCTTTCTATCTCGGAGAATCTCTGGTTCAGGGAACCTCGTTCGAATCTTAGAAAAGTTCGAGTTTGCGAGGCACACCACAGCTGAAATCAAAGCTCGACGAGAGAACCAAGAACTTAAAAAGTTGCAATTTCTCGAAGCTTGCTATTCGGCCAACATTAAGGGATTCCTCCTCTAAATTCTGAGGCATTTCAGGGCAGCGTACCAGAATTAATTCCTAATTATAAAATCAGGCTGATTTAATTGGAGCTTCAAGCCCAGTCTCCAGTGAAGAAGGACAAAATCGGCCGCTCTGGGAGGACGCAATGAAGGTCGATCTTCCAGAAAAAAAGAGACCAAGTCCAAGCCATGGACTAACATTACAGATATGCTTTCGTTCTCCCCAAATTGAACTGTGCTGAACTACTTTCATTAAGTGGAATTAGATTTCACTCTACCAAATTCATTCGTCTCTGCGGTCCTTTAATGCAGTTGTTCTGATCACCTATGTTCTGCGGTGTTCGTACTCTACACCACTGTGTAGTGATGCGCTCTTGGCAAGCCCCACAGTGGAGCTCCATACAATTTAATTCGGTTCCAATTTCGACGCAGATTACACTTTGCGTCTCGTTAACTAAACGCAATGTTAACTGCAGCGGACAACAATGCTGAAATAGACTTTCACTCTGCACAAAGCGGTCAGCTGAGGAGTAAGAGTTGTTCCTTCGTGGTTATCTTGGTATTCTTTGCCGTGCTCTTATTCCCTCATCGAAAGCTTCCATAAGTTTGCTCCTTGGTATTGTGAGGCTCAATGTAATCTTCGTAAACTTAATGCCTGTCCACTCTGCTGAGCAGGGATTCCGAGATCTTCATTTATTTCTTTCTTCAAACGCCATGAGGTTCAGTAAATCGATGACTGATAGTTTTGTGTTACGTATGAAAATGTATGAAAGTTTGTCTAGGAATTACTCGTATGTTTTACCCCGACCAGTCACATTTGACGAGCGAGTGGCGTTGTCTTCTTGTCAGTGTCGCTGCTGCAGGCCTCACCAAATAGTTCTGTCTATCAAACAAAAGAGGGCAAGCTTTTGAAATTTCAATTTTTGTCTTTTAACAGAATTGAGTTCTCTTAAATGGAAGACTTTCAGTGAACTTTCAGTTGCTGTTCTGTTGTGGTGGTAGGAGGTGCTGTTCTGTTGTGGTGGTAGGAGGTGCTGTTCTTTTGTGGTGGTAGGAGGTGCTGTTCTGTTGTGGTGGTAGGAGGTGCTGTTCTGTTGTGGTGGTAGGAGGTGCTGTTCTGTTGTGGTGGTAGGAGGTGCTATTCTTGTAATAAAAAAACTCTCAACGCCATAACACTCCATAAAAAGAGCCCTCCTGAAAAATCTTGTAAAATGGACTTGGTGCATTTTTTTTCTAATCAACAGAATTGTCAAAAGCTAAAAATTAAAATTCAAGACAAATGAAAAATTAAAATTTAAAATTAAAATTCAAAACGTGTATGTAAATATCCATATGTATGGTCATTTTAATTACACCATATATGTGTGTAAGATATATGAAATATATTTTAGGCGTACTGTGTAAATACATGGCGTGAAGGTATTCCCACTGGGCATTATGATTCTAATACTTTTGACCGAGCAATTTTTCCGTTAGCATTATGTGAGACATTTTCCTTGCATTTACACGAAAATTCTCTTTTTTGACAAAAAATGAGACAAAATAAAACGCTTGAGTCTATTGCGTTTATGTTCTGTACCTAGCCATTGCTCGGTGAGGATGGCTGCTAAGCAGCTCATCTTCCTTTTGATGGAAATTTATGAGCCAGATTTTGCAACACTCGGCGCCATCTTGCCTGCCTCGCATGGACGCGCACTGCACCACGTATCACAGATACGGTCCTCACCACAGCGTCTCTATAAGGAACTCGGACGCGCACTGCACCACGTATCACAGATACGGTCCTCACCATAGCGACTCTATAAGGAACTCGGATGCGCACTGCACCACGTATCACAGATACGGTCCTCACCACAGCGACTCCATAAGGAACACGGACGCGCACTGCAACACGTATCACAGATACGGTCCTCACCACAGCGTCTCTATAAGGAACTCGGACGCGCACTGCAACACGTATCACAGATACGGTCCTCACCACAGCGTCTCTATAAGGAACTCGGATGCGCACTGCACCACGTATCACAGATACGGTCCTCACCACAGCGACTCTATAAGGAACGCTCGCATTCGTATGTAGAGTCCCCCGGTCGCGGCGCTCATTACCTGATTAGCATACATTTCCTAATGAGGTTTCCAAACTGTCCAAGGAATTCACATTTTAAAAACAGGCTTTGTTCCTCTGGTGCTTAAAATCGGAGAGCTCTTCCGCTTTGGTTTAACGGGCGAACCTTCGTTTCTATTCGATCCTTTCTAAAGAGCAGATCTTTTGGAGAAAGTAGGAACTTAGGAAATTTTTGTGTGGCTTAGAGATCGAATTTTGTGATCATTTTTATAAATCGTCAACGTTCACTGTTTGAAAGTTACCCCATCGAAATTTTCTTGATTGAAGGATACTTATAGAATAGATCTGTTTGAATGTATCAAATTGGCTCACCCCATTGAACGCTTTCTATACCCAAAAATTTTCGAAAAGCAGTAAAGAAGGGAAATAAAACGCTTCTGTTATATGTTTTTCTGAATTTGTGACAAACTTTCATGTTTCAGGTCACGTGCAAGTCATTCTTAAATGGCAAAATGCACAGCATGATCCAAAAATCAAATGTCCTTGCCTACAAATATTGTCAATGTCAGCCAAAAATCCACTACACAAAAACACAGAGTTGCTGCTCGCTTGCTGTGTTGGTGCGTGTGTCTGTGACGCTCATAAGGACGCTCAATGACCGTATCTGTGATACGAGTTTCACAACATAGTGCACAAACACAAGAATATTTTAATCGCGGGTACTATCAGGATACGTTCGTTGCACACTGTCAGTTTTGCAGGTAATCAAAGTGTTTTGAAGTTTTACCTGCCTAATTGCATGTTTTATGTGCGTTATCCAGCATTATCGAATCCCGTCATTTTTGGCGTGGCCTGTACACTAGTAGAGGAATAAAGAACACACATGGTAGACGGCGCACAATTCAGCACGGCGGTCCAATAAAGACATCCGTGTGTCTGTGGTCTGAGTGAGCCCGTCGAAGGACCTCGCAAGACACAAACTGAGCGTCTGTCCTCTGCAAACTCTTGCATCAATCGATTGCCGCTCTGCCTGCCCTGCAGGGACATTTCTAAGGACCTTTTTGCCCCACCTTATTTCTGTGTTTAATTTCAATCCCGTCATTGAAGGCTTTAGTACTAAATCAGGAACGTGAATATATACGGAGGGAGGCAAAGGATGTGCGCTATGATAGAGCCGGCTGCTGCAATCTCCTGTATTGAGGTCATAAATTTGCTGAGATTATAAAGATAGTGCAGCCCATAAACCCAAGACCCGAACTAGGGAGCCGTGCTCAAAGACTACCAAAGTTAATCACCGCTGAAATTTTGCGCCTTGTGAACCATTCAATAAGTTCTCAACGGGAAACTGAGTTCACTTGAAAACAAAGACAGATTCATAGACATTTCATATTCAAGAGTGACTTGTCATAGTTGATGAAGAGCTAAGAAATTGCTCACATTTAAAAAAATAACCTAATGAGAGAGATAAGAAGTGAGAAAACAATTATGAGTCTGTGCCGCACGGTTGTTGTAATTGAGACTCCCCTGTCATGACGGTACTTTGGCGTGATTTCTTCTCATCAGTCCTGTCTGGCCTGCACGTGTGCCACATCTACAGAACACTTCCACACAACCGTCACTGCCAGCATTACGGCCACACGACCGTCACTGCCAGCAACACGGCCACACGACCGTCACTGTCAGCATCACGGCCACACGACCGTCACTGCCAGCATTACGGCCACACGACCATCACTGCCAGCAACACGGCCACACGACCGTCACTGCCAGCATTACGGCCACACGACCGTCACTCCCAGCAACACGGCCGCACGACCGTCACCATTGCTCACGCCTACAAATATAGGTATTTGCCTCACATTTGGTAGTCTCCCGAATATGTTCAGTCTGCCAGACATATATGAATTCCATCTGTCTCTGACCAGAACTTGTGTAGTTTAGGCGCCATGAAGCGGCGTATTTCCAGGAAGGTTTAATGCGAGCTCTCGAGTGCTTAACCCGCGAATGTTTATCTCAATTACTGCCAATTATGCAATCGAAAGTATAGCGTAAAACTAATGGCCAATTATTAAAGTCGCTGTCCATGCAAGCGATCACCGTTTCATTGAAGGCGCGAGGTGGCACCTCAACACAGCCACCGTTAGAGCAGAGCTCAATATTCTCATCAAATTTTCTATCGAAAGCTATACAATTTAGTGATCCGATGAGTCACTACCCGACTCAACAGATCGATCATTAAATTGCATGACTACAACGAAAGATCGAATGAGAATTACTGAGCTAATATCTTCGGTTTTCACCCAGCAACGTAAGTGCGGGATGCCACATTTGCTGATCTTGCTAAGAAACATGAGTGAACACAAACCTGCGTTCTTATACAACGATTGAAAATAGCTCATTTGAATAAAAACATACACCAGTAACATGAGGGAAAATTCAAATTCATGCAAAGCCCTTTATGTTCTTAGTGACTTGAGCTCAACCTAATTTGCTATGAAACTCTTAGACTGCTGCGCCCGTCACCTCGCTCTGCCTGAGCCACACTGCCTCACTTTCACTGCCTCAGTCACACTGGCACAGCACAGGCGGCACAGCACACAGCACACCTGGCACAGCCGGCACCCTCCAAGAGATGCCCAGACAGCCGCTGCTCAGGGCCGCCCCGAGAAGACGTTTGCTGTCGTCAGTGAAATTTCTGACGCGTTGTGCGGGAAAAGCCACCAGGATTTGCGATGCTTTGTAATGTGTTTCCCAGAAGAACTTGAGACATTTTCCCCGTACGTTGCATATTATTCGACAGCTTAGTTCGTGGTCAGTGATAAGAAGTCGTCCCTGGATGTGAAGAATGCTCACGTTTGTTGTTGAAGAAACAATGTGCCAATTCCCACAGAGAAGCGAACAAGAGTTTAGCATGTTAAGCTGTAGTGTTTTCTTTTTTGAAGCTAGAGTGTTTCTTGCATTGGATTCAGATCTCAATACACACCCCACACACTGGACAGCATACAGCCCTACATTCTGCGCACAGCCCACACACTGGGCAGCACACACCCCACACACTGGCTAATTGAAAGCAGGGGTTACTGTTGACATCTGCGAGCGGTGCAGTTGCCTGCCGTGTTGACATGACTGATTACGCGAGCGTCGCCACTCCTGCAGAGAGGAAACTATTTGTTTTCAAGAGGGGAGGAAAAATTCCTCCTTAGCTCCTGATGAGAACTGCGTCCTCTTCTTTGTCTGCTCCCGTGCGCCTTGTGTGTCGCAGCCGTCCTGCACCTGCACCCTGCGCGACAGCTCGTTTCCAACCAAAATGACTCACACTGAAAACAAAATTTGCACCGTAATTGTTTCATGTTCCAAAGTAACAACTATGGAAAAAGCCCAATGATATTGAGAGATGTAGTTAGAAATTCAGAGAGTGGACAGTCTGACGCACTTCGCAGCACAGAACACTGAGCCCGTCATTTCCACTGCTTTAAAAAACTCGTCAGTTGCTGACCATAACTTGACGTAGCACCGCCTCTTGGAACATGACCACAGCCGAGACACACTTTCTCAACGTGTTAATGTGACACGGACTACCCTTAGTTCCATTTCAGCAAAACAGAACATAGGTCAGGAGGTCTGAACCAGCACAGGGAACTGATCTGAATTTGAGATTGCATCAAGAGGAAAAACGGCGCCAGCACGCGATGCATGGCGGTACACTTGCCGCTGCGGCCACGTCCGTTGCTGCCCACATTTGGCGCTGTCGGCTGATGTGTATCTTACTTATTGAACCAACCTAAGGTACTTCTCGCTGCTTGTTCGAGGATCATTACTTGGTGCTATCACTAAAACGTATTTACTAAATAGATGGTGTATTTACTAGATACGTGCCATACATACCAAATGCGAGACATATTCACCATATGAGTCACATAGGAGTTGTATTCACAAGATATGAGTCGTATTTACGTGATAAGAGTCGCACTTCCCACATAGGAGTTGTATTCCCAAGATCCGGGTCGTATTCAACCCCCCAGAGCCCCAGAAGACGGCGCCAAGCTACCGAGTGCCGCACGACGTCACCGGCCAGCGGCGGCACATCAAGTCACGTCTGCCACGGGCTTATCCGCGCATTACCTCGTCTCAACTGCCAAGCTGGAGGCCACATCACAAGGCATTTATTCTAGAATTCATTTTTGTACTGCCAGCGTGCACTACTATGAGAGGGCAGAGAGAACACGCGAACCGTTTTCGTGAGTATCAAAGATTTGAAAAAATATCATGAGTGCATTATAGTCTATGTTAGTTTTTAGACTAAAAACTCACTACACTGCAGATGTTTATTCAAGAGACATCTTCACACAAGTTTCCGACTGAGAGTACAAAAGCAGGCCCTCATAAATTTACTTCTCTCCCAATTGTACACGAACTCTTGTGATATTCAGAAACGCATGCCTGCATTGTGTTGTCCGAACTAAATTTTAATCTAGCGAAGCTCTTCTTTTCGAATAACTGCTCAATCCCCTCATCCTGCTCAATAATAACATTTTTAACAGGAGCTTATCGCCCTTGCAGCAACCGAGCAGCTATTGAACAAGTCCAATGATTAGGCGTCGACTGGCGCAGCGCCCCAATTAGTGAATTATAGTCCGAGTGCAAGCTCTAACGTGCGGCAAATAAACTTTTGTATGTCAGAAGGGAACTTCAAATGCGACTAAAATATCCAAATATTCCGGCCTCGTGGCGAAAGTAAAATCTCCGTCAGGTACAGTACTGTATTTCGAAAGGTGATTTGAAATGGAAGAAAGTCTACGGAGTTTGCAACGTAGATTTAAATTACTCGACTTCCGCTGTTGAGGAAATGTGTGGGCGCACACGTCAACGGAACCTCTAAATACAAGTAATCAGTCTCTGTTTCGAATTTCAGGCTTTTTTCATGAATTAAAAATATAACTGATTTTCTTGGGGGCAGCTAATCAAGTGTAGTTTTCGATCCCATCTGGCTATATAAGAACTTTTCATTCCGTTTTCAATCAAAGCAAAACCTTGAGTTCGCAATGTAGAAATAATTCACGCCTTAAGTTTAAAAAT
This sequence comes from Platorchestia sp. MABIK, assembly GCA_014220935.1. NCBI lineage: Eukaryota > Metazoa > Arthropoda > Malacostraca > Amphipoda > Talitridae > Platorchestia > Platorchestia sp. MABIK. The sequence continues at coordinate 8,102 of JACJUY010008229.1, read as the reverse complement.
ATGGCCGCTTAATGTGTTTGTTCAATACTTGTGCTCATGACACGTTAATAGTCTTGTTCGTTTGTGTGATTGAATCCGTGTAGGATGGTTTGACTTTCTTCGCCACATAGGAGTTGTCTGCTTCTAGTCATGACACAAGGTCCAATTTAGCACCTGCTTTCGAAACGTACATTGGGCTGAATTCAGTATCTTGTATTCAGGAATGGCGTAAAATAAATAATAATCCTATGATTTAGGCACTTATAGTGAACAAAATAAAACTACCGTAATGGTGACGCCAAAACTTTAAACAATTGCAAAGTACATTGAAGGTAATTATGTTTTGAAAGGTTTAAAAAATGTTATCATTTAACTTACGACCTTCAAAGTTGTCGAAGTTTTGAATTTGTATTTAAATTATCTAGGGAAATTTGATTTTATGCCATGTGGAACATTGATTTTTCTGAGTTTTTGTTCGTATTGGACCTTTAGTACTTGAACTAGAAACACGTTGGGCTGGATTTCGAGTGAACGTCAAAATTCATCCAACCTTGAACCATCTTATTGAAATTAGAAATGGTCAATGTAATATATGGTGAACAATTATAAAAATTTTGTGCAGAGCAAACTCTCAAGCATTTTACCATAATGTGTCCAAATTTATCACAGTTACGTTGTTTTTTCAAAAAATAAAAGATCTCTACAAAAAATTTCCACAGCACAGAAGTTGACTTCAGCAGAGTGCAGTGATCGTTGGTGTAATTCACGAGGGTTAGTACCAGGTCAGTCTCGGAAGTGTCATCAACCAAACGTTCTCGATGTGACGGAAGTTGCACCTCATCCAGCAGACCACAGCAGCTGGTCGCGCCATGCCCGCTGTGTTGTCCCGACACAGAGTGGAGTAATTTTCTTGTTGTTCTTCGCTCAATCTCTGTGAATCAAAATTAATTTAATGTCCTTTGCCGTTGAATCAAAAACATTCTCGCAACGTTATCAGTTTCTCTTTCATAAACCCTCAATAAATATGCATCTTATTTTCCAGGCAATCTGTGAGAAACCTGACCCAACGGATCGCTGGTTATCTAGGACAAAAAGCCTTAATTACTCTCTGATTACTTCGATCCCTGGAAGAGCGTAATGAACATATTTGTCTTCCAGGTTTTAGCCAGTCCAGTTTTCCTCATATTTACTCGTCAGTTGCCGGCACGAAACTAATAATTCCATAAAAATAAGTTTTCATTTAAACGAAAATATTTTCAGTCATTATGAAGTGTTCAGGCATCCACTTTACGGCGTGTAACGTAGTTAAAATGCGAAAGTAAAAATAACATTCATTTTTAAAAAGTTTCTTTGATCCCGCTAACTTTACTTCTCGCAATACTGTTCAGATGAATTTTTGGCAACCAATCTACATAGATACTAAGGAACTGCGCATTATTATATTAGGGGATGTAGGAATTAAACACATTAGTTTTTTCTGCTGCTGCTGTGGTTTTAAAAATGAATTAATGAAAATAATGAATAAATTAATGTACGAGTCACATCCCTGAACAGAACGTGAACAGAGCTCGATACGGAAGGCACATTAAGCGATGTCTTCTAGGCTATTGTGAGCTCAGAAAAAGTATAAACTAAACTAAGAATAATGTTCACTGTAAAGAAATTGTTAGTAATTTCTATCAGTCGTTGATTAATTCATATAAATTAGAACATCTATCTTCTTATACAATAATTTCACAAGGTTGTACACTAGCTTGTTTGTTTTGTTTGACTGTTTGCTCCTACTCGCCCTCTGTATACTAGACACTCGATCTCAATACCTGAACACTATCCGATATTATTTAGAAAACAACGCTAAACGCTATACCTAATCACTGTAAATTTCATTACCTATTACTTCTACATCTTCGTAAAATGTATTATTAAATAATGCGTTAATATAGTGATCATTGTAAGTGTAATACGACGAGCGAGCATTTTCCAATACGCACTTGACACAAGAAGTTAGTGACAGACGTGAGCATGCTACGTAGGCGCGTTCCTTCCGCTTCACTAGACATTAATGAACACCTGCTCACAGCACACTGCTCACAGCACACTGCTCACAGCACACTGCTCACAGCACACTGCTCACAGCACATGATCTCGCCACGCAATCGTCCCTAATATCGCTGACTTAACTCACCTCATCTCAATGCTCGGAATGATTGTACGCTTACATCCTTTTCTCTGTTTGCCAACGAAGCTACTCAAGTACTGCTGAGTGCTTTTTCCTTGTTATCAGCCAATCCTTTTAATTTCCATCAAGAATCTTGACAATAATTACTGTTTGTACTGTGTGGAGTAGCTGAGGGTATCAAGTCGTTGTTGAGCTCCCCAGCCATTTCACATCATTCTCAAATGAGCGTCTATTATCCCGAGGGAAGTCCCCTCCCTCTCTGGTCAGCAGACACGGTGTGTATGTGTGTGTGTGTGTGTGTGAGGGGTTCAGCATGCGGTTGCCTCCACCTGACGCAGCCACAGTCTATTTCTTGACGCTGAGTTGAGATGAGCAGGCGTCATTAACTGTAGCCACCTTCTTTTATCCTCCGCTAGTGCTCATGAAATCCTAGAAAAAAGGAAAGAAAACACAGAAATATTGTGAAAACATACAATTACACTAGGAAGATTCAGAGAAAAACATGGCTCATTTAAAAAGCGCAACACTTCCAAACAAGGAAAAACGACATTCACGGTGATTAAATATAAAAAGACTTTTTTTTAAAAAACCTAAAATTATACTCCTATCGAAAATTAAGGTATTGAAATAAATATGTAGAAGTTCTATCAAAATCTGTCTATAAATTAGTATTCAAGTACTGGCTAAGAAAAAGAATCAGTTCTTCAAATTTCGTTGAAAATTGTGACCCAGAAAGTTTGTAATATTTTTCGACGAAATTTTGTCACAAAAAATAGAAGATTAATCATTTATATAACACATCGCGTGTATTTAACCCCTTTAATAATCGAAACTAATTCTTTTGAAGGAGAATAAGAAAGAATTTCTGATTAGTTTTCCAAGTGATTTTTGTGTAAAAATCCTAAGGTTTCCACTAATTGAAATTTAGGCTTCAGAATAAATATCTAGAAGTTGAATGAAATTTTTTCCATGAATAAACACGAAAGCGCACATTTCATAAGAAGCCTCTGTTCTTAGAATTTCATTGTAAATTATGCACGAGCAAACTTACAATGTTTTTTAAGGAAATTAAGGATCAAAAATTGAAGTCTAATCCTTTTCTACAACACATTGAAAGCGAGTAAACGTTTAATAGTCGAAATTAATTCGTTTGAACAGGAATGACAAGGAATTTTTGAATATTAATGCAGGTGATTTTTTGTAAAAAATCTTAATGGCATCCCCATATGAACATTTAGGCTTTAAAATGAATATCTAGAAGTTTAAATAGAAAATTTTTCCATGAGCAAATATTCAAGCGCGGATTTCAGAAAACGCGTCAGTTCTTAGAAATTTGTTGAAAATTGTGCGTGAGAAAACGTGCAATATTTTTCAAGGAAATTTAGGAACACAAATAGAAGTTACGTCATTTTTCACAACACCTAGCGTGCGTTTTACGCACTAAATAATTGAAATTAATTCATTTTAAGTGGAATTTCAAATAATTTTTATTATTTTACAACTGATTGCTTGTAAAAAAATCTTAGAATATACCCTTATGTAAAATTTAGGCTGAGGGTAATTTAGGCAGGCCAGCACGGAGCAGAACATCAGAGGGTGTTGGTTGTTCCCCCGAGCTGGCGCGCATTTCAACCCCTGAGCTGGTCGGGCCGCAATTACCGAGCGTTGCAAGGTGATCTATCCCTGCAACACCTCGGGCTGTTTACATGCGCAGTGAGAGCTGCTGTAATTACCCGCCACATAAAAATGTTCTATTACCGCGATCCTTGCAGAGAAAGCAATCAAGCCGCTCCCTTTGTTTTATGACCTCACTTTAAGCTCCCGCTGAAATCTGTAACAAATTTTCCGTAGAGTTTTCAGTTGTTGAGCCACTGCATTGTTATAGTGACCTGGGGCTACCAACCGACTAATAATGAGTAGTACGCAGATCTAATGAAAATTTAAGTTCATTAATCATTTTATTAGAGCAAGAGTCTACACGAATTCAGGCTTCTTGCGTTAAAATGTTCCTCAAATTACTGTACACATAAAATTGTTTCACATATTTCCATACGATTTAATAATGAAACTTGCTAGGGATGGTAATTGATTAAATTTCTGTTATTAAGAAATTACTAGACAGGGAGCTTCAAAATTTCTGGAGGCGCTCTCTTCATCATCCCCTCAACTGAGCGGCAGTAAACTCGAGACATTCCACCTGGGCCGAAACGCAACGCGTCAAGACAGCCGAGTGCTACCGAACTGCAACAGGCTGCCTATTGGCGCTTTTTCATTCTAAATACACAGCCCTAATGTTGTCGGCTTATAAGTAAAGTTTTCAAATTTTAAAATGGACACGTCCAAATTCCACTTTATCAGTCGAACTTTGGCAATTTGTTAAGGCGTTCCTCTGCGCCCGTGGACTAGAGCGCTGTACTCAGAATGTGGACTAGAGCGCTGTACTCAGAAGGTTGAGCACTGCACTGAAAACTATAGTAAAATTTTCCATGGTTCCCTACATTACAACATCAAATTGAGACCATTACGTCACGCACAGCCACAAAAGTAGGAGAAGAGTAAAAATCATAATGTGCGTTTCACACTGATATATCTACAATGAATCTTCATGAACACTCAACCATCAGTGCAATAATGGAAAGAAAAACTCGCAGCCACATTTGTGCGGCAGAGTGGAAGGTATTTAAGGTGTGCCAGAGCTCAGCCATTGCTGCTCTGGCACAGATCTGTCTCATTGAACGGTCAGCGTAAATTTATTCCCAAACCCTTAATTGGAGAAATGATTGAAGAGATATTAGTTATGATGATGTATCGTAAGCTATAACTCTTTATTCGTAATTTTCATCTCTTAGCATTCAGGAACTTGAAGACCAACAGGATTTTCAATTCACCTTTTTTCTCCTCCAAATATTGAAAAAGTCTCGCATGCAGCGTTTATTTGACATCGCGAATTAAGAATTAAGCTTGGGTAAAAAGCCTTCTAGTAGTCGTATCCTTCCTCAAAAACCTACTTTTTTTGCAAGACAATCGTAGGGAAGCAATGCACTTCAACGTCAACACAAACGATTACTTTTCAGCTAAATTATTCTATTTCCTATGGAAAGTGGGGCACCGTGATAAAAATGAAACCATCAAAACCAGCGGTTAATAAAGGACCATTGCAAATCAATCACAGGTAGTTTATCCTCATCTCAACAGCCATAATTGTTTCCATCTCCAGCAGATTTTCTTCAGTTATTTCCCACGGTGCTGCAGCATTCTTTTAGTAGTGTAGACCCCTCTTTTCTGCCCAGGACCCGACCTCAGATGAGGCCTGCTACGAAGTCGTGACAGCGACCACCAACAACTGCCGGGCCAGAGGATGAAGATCACAAGCCAGGCTACGTGAGTCAATTTGAGGGTCTCAGACCACGACAGGCTCAAGTCTGAATGTCAAAACTTCTAGGGGGAACTTAAAGCTTGCTTTTATTGAAGAAGGTAATGAGGATGATTGAAGACGTTGTCTCGTCGGACGCTTGACTTAAAACAGACTCAAAGAGAATGTAAAAACTGTTTTGTGTGGATTAGAAGTAAAAATCAGCTTCTTTGTCCACTCTGAATTCGAGACTGCTGAACTGTTGTGTAAAATTCTCTCCATAACAGATTACATTATAGAAAATAAAAGACAAAAGACAGATATATTCTAGTTTTCAATGTCGTAAAAATTAAATAATTGAAACCAACTAGTGAAATGAAAAGATACTCCAGCTCAAGTCACAAGCCAACTCCCAATTCAGTTTCTTCGTTTCTTCAAGGACGAGTGAAACAAAAGAAATGAACAAAGCTCCTACTTTTGCCAGCTGCAGTGCCTGAAAACTTCCTACTTGTATTCCATTTATCAAATCTGTTTTTATTGGAATGCCAGCATAAACGAGGATTTTGTTAATTAAGGCTGGAGTTGATGGACAGAGTTGCCGGGAGGTGAGCGCATGCAAATTAGAAGCTCGTAAAACAAACGACCGCTCAGGATTTTGTTGGTGCAAGGATGAACGCTCTGCAAAATGATCTACATGTAACATGTTTCCCTTCCACAGTGTATTCTGAAATTGCTTCGTGATTCATAAGTGTTTTGAATATATAAGTCAACTAGAGTTAGTTGGTACTGAATTACTAAATTTCATTGCAGTGTATTCACTATTTATCCACTGACTGAGTACGGTACTGACTGTTTTACGCACTGATCCTCGGGAATAATTTTTGAAAATTTTCCTGTTTACCAGGAGTGAAATTTTTATGCATGATGAAAGGAAATTATTATTCATATCTGATGAGCTCCTCCTAGCGCTGTAATTTCACGACCCAGTTCACCTTCCACTCTCAGTGAAATGCAACGTCGCATCGAGCCTCATTCGCTTGACTCCCTCTGTAGCGAGGAAAATTACGCAGACATATTTATAATTTGACTGATTCTCTCCCTCCTCTTTACTTCCTAACATAAGGCGATTGATGCGTTCCTGGCATTCCATTACTAGGTTTGAGTTTGAAAGACACTTACAATGTCAAACTAATTCGTCCGTTGACAAACTTTCCCTTCAACTATCTTCTTATTTCGACCAGCGTTCTTGGTGAACCGAGACCTAGGTGAACCGAGACCTGGGTGAGCCGAGCCCTAGGTGAGCCAAGACTTTGAAGGTTGAGACATTAGAAAGAGTGAGCTGAACCCCGGAAGCGCGGCTATAAGGAGATAATAACTTGCCTTCACTCGCCACTTTACACCCGGTCGCCAGCACTCGAGAAACGCTGTCTCGGGTCTCTACATAGTCGTCACGTGCTGCCCACAGATGCTGCCTCACTTTCAGATGAAATGTGCTCTTGCCGTAACTAGTGGAGGAATTGCAAAATTGTAATTCCACTTTACCGCGCTTAAGACCGTGTTTGTATCTATTTATAGCTTTCCGCTAATTAAATCCGTTAAACGAAACATCAATCCATGCTATGGAGAACACACCATGGGCTCTTCTCTATTGAATTAGATGTGTCATTGAATGGAGTTGTGTACTGTAAGATCTCCGTGTATTTGTGTGACAGTCGCCGCGGCAACAGCTGCGGCAACAGCTGCTCTACGCCACGACTTGGCTGATGCAGCAAATGCACTTCACTGTACACTGTACACTGCACACTGCACACTGCACACTGTACACTGCACACTGCACATTACATCTCCACCTTACACACTGCACACTCGCTGTGTTATGGGTGTCCAAAGCCGCAGCCCTGACAAAAGACTCGCTTCCTTCCCTGAATAAGTTACAATACTCGCACGGCTAATTCTTGTCAGCGCTCATCTCTACAGAGGAGGAATTCAATGAGTCAGTTTATTTATTAACTTTGCCTTCAAAAATTTTTTCAAGCTTTAAAATCCGTTTTAAATTGCGGTACGCTGCAAGGATATCAATTTGGTAGCACACTGTTGTTGAACTCCACCCTGCTGGTGAGAACGTCGGCCAATCCTGCTAAGAAAATTTGCTAACAGCGCAGCAGAGCCTGTACGGTCATTGCGCTGCGCCCTTCTTCGGGAGCTGTTTGTGTTAACTAAACGCTTATTTGTTTAGAGGAGTACGTGTTTGTGTACTTCCAGTACGTGTTTGTGTACTTTTAGTACATGTTTGTGTGCTTACAGTACATTTTTTGTATGCTCCGTCTATGTTTGAATAATTTCAACATGTGCCTACGGACATCCTCTCCCATTTAGTCACTTCCATTCATGTTTGTTTGCTGTCCTGTTTCTGTGACGCTGGAGCCGCTCTGTGCTGGATGAAGCAGAGAATCCTGCTCTCCTGCGACAGATGCTCATAGCATGATCTCACAACCTGCTCTCACAACCTGCTCTCACAACATGCTCTCACAACATGCTCTCACAACCTGCTCTCACAACCTGCTCTCACAACCTGCTCTCACAACCTGCTCT